>CAKNXH010057560.1:0-27982 GCA_932178445.1 Andricus quercusramuli | reverse complement strand
AATTCCACTTTTGAATTTCGCGCGCGAATCAATCTCCGGGCATTACACCACGCATTCAGCAGCGCCATCTGTTGATCAGCGGCATCGATACCTTAGACTCAGTAGGTAAGAAAGATTTTGATTACAGTGTGCTCCTATACCACCAAAAGACCTTAGACCGCTGTCACATCTCTCAGATCGCTGGCGTACGAAACGCGTCCAAATACCGGCCAAACTTGTGAAAAGTGGCCATAACAATTCTCACCCAAGCTTGACACAAGCTTGGCACCAACATTGGGAAACTTGTACACAACATTCACCCCAGCTTGACCCAAGTTTCGGTGCTGTTAGGGTGATGATTGATGAAGTCCGATGAATTGTATAATGCAGATTGCGCTATTCATTATTGAATTGTAGTGAATGAAAAAAGATGTCTTTTATTCAAAACGATACCTAAAAAAAGTGCTATGCGCTTTATTTATCCTGCTAGAGTATTTTAAAATTTATAACTTCACGAGCATAACCTCAACATTGAAATTTGGTCCCGGAAATTTACGTTGTGCACATTTTTTTACAAAAAAAAATTTTTGGTGAATCGTAAAATAACCACTTTTCCGATTCATTGGCACTTCTAAGCTATCGTCAGCAATCTGCCATTCCAGTTTAAGATACGCATTTCATACGACCTGAAATATGATTGAAACGTGGTCAATCGTATTTCATATGACCTGAAATACGATTGAAACGTGGTCAATCGTTTCTTGTTTCCTGGGTACGTCGTATACTACGTCGTATACTACGTCGGAATTTTCAATGGGATTCTCGATTTTCTCCGTTCGAGTGAGTTTGGACTCGTGTATCTTCTTTGTTTGTACGGCAGTATATCTCTATTTTATTTAAAAATCACCCTATTTGACCCATTGTGAGAGCATTTTTGGCTGTGAAGTCTGGGAGTATCAAAACACCTAAAAAGTAACGTTTAAAAACATGCACTCACTTTTCATACGATATCGCCGGAATAAAATTTCTCCAGTTTCATCGGTCGAGATTTATTTTGCGTGACTTTCAAATTATGGCCATTATATTCCTTGATATTGTCAGCGCTCTATTGACCAAAAATACTTTAATTAGGGCTCATTTGATGCGGAATTTAATAACGTTTTCAACACTTTTTAAAAAACTGTCTTATCTTATTCTGTTCCACATTTCTGTGAATTCTTTGGGAAATTATCGAAAAGTTTGTGCATTTTTTGAAATGCATATGAAATCTTTACGAAAATTTTAAAATGTTTGTGAAATCTTTGTGAAATCCTTGTGAAATCTTTAAAAATGTGTAAAATATTTCTGAAAATTGTCGTAATCTTTGTGAAATTTGCGAATTGCTCAATATTACTCATTTTCATAATAACTTCTTGATTAATAATCGATCAGATAATTAATTAATCTGATGTGTAATTATCTTTCGCCTTTTCATGAAGAGAAAATAAGATAACCCGTAGATAATGACTGCACGCATGAACGCAGTAAATTTCAACTAAGTGATCGATTAACTTTCTTTATTTATATAATAACCAATAAATTAGGCGCAAAATACTAAATTAATTAAAGAATTAATGCTTTAGCTACTTTATATTGCTAAATTGTCTACTAATTAATCGATTAATCATCAATTAAGTAATGCATTATCTAATCCGATGTGCAGTGATCTGATTCCGTTGCATTTGCTTCCGCCTTTCGGCAAAGATGAAACTATATCACCCGCCATGTTTCGCGCCGTGATTTTCATCGGCTACGGCTGGGCGGCGCACACTACTGAATCGGGAATTTACTATTCACAATCACCTACAGCCTACAATTCTTAACTGATTTTCAATTTTTTTTATAAGTGATCAGCGATAGTTGCAAAATTTATAATTCTTATTTTCTATCTCTAAATAAATGGCTTCTAATCGTCTTCAAATTACACAAGTGGTGATGGTTATTGACGAAGAATTGTCAATCGATATTATTTGTTTTTGTTATAAACAAATGCATAGTTTGTCCATTTATTGATAGAAAGGGATCGTCTTTCTTTCTACTCGTCTTCAAATTACATAAGTGGTGATATTCAGTGACAAAGAATTGTCAATCGATATTATTTTTTTTTTTTTCAAACAAATGCATAGTGTGGTCATTTATTGACAGAGAGTAATAGTTTTTCTTTATAATCGTCTTCAAATTACAAAAGTAGTGATGTTTAGTGATGAAGAATTGTCAATCGATGTTGTTTTTTTATGCTATAATAAATTGTTATCAAGAAATGCACAGCTTGGGCATTTATAGATAGAAAGTGATCGTTTTTCTTTCTAATCGGCTTAAAATTACATGAATGGTGATTAGGTGACCGCGACTCCATTCAGACTGATACATATACCACTCCACCTGAGCATCCAATGTGACTGTAGATTGTGAATATATAGATATGTAGAAGACAGATGTTCCTAGATTGTCTTCCAATAATTCGATGACTTTTTTCATTTTTTCGATGAAGTCTGCGGTTCTTTAATCAAAATTATACGAGATTCTAAAAAAAAGTGGCCTATCCTAGAATGGTTGACTAGTCAAGTGAAGTTTCGACAACTTATTTTTTCCGTGTGCGGACGATACCTTCATCGGTAAGCTCGAGCAAAGCCTCCAAATAGAACAACAGAACATACGTAAAAGACACTGTGTGTTCAGCGGCTGGGATAAAGTTCCGAATAGCTGAATTCTCCGATTTCCTTCAAACTTCGTATACTTATGTGTTTTGACGCGCTGATTACAAATACAATACAGGTATTTCTCCACCGTCCGCGCTCATAGTACTTACCGGCGTGTAACAGGGGTGTCACAGGGGTACCTTTCCCCCCCACACCAGACGTTGGAAAGGGGTAGAAGTTTGACCATAATTATTTCTGTAAACAGTCAAGGGGGTGCCTTTCCGGCCTCCACGAGACGTTGGAAAGGGGTTGGGGGTTTGACCAACATTATTTCTGTAACCAGTCACAGGGGTGCGTTTCCGCCCCCCCCCCCACGAGACGTTGGAAAGGAGTAGGGATTTGACCTACATTATTTCTGTAACTAGTCACAGGGGTGCGTTTCCGCCCCCCACAAGACGTTGGAAAGGAGTAGGGGTTTGACCGACATTATTTCTGTAACCAGTCACAGGGGTGCCTTTCCGCCCCCCCCCCACAAGACGTTGGAAAGGGGTAGGGGTTTGACCTACATTGTTTCTGTAACCAGTCACAGGGGTGCGTTTCCAACCCCCACGAGACGTTGGAAAGGGGTAGGGGTTTGACCAACATTATTTTTGTAACCAGTCATAGGGGTGCCTTTCCGCCCCCATGAGACGTTGGAAAGGGATAGGGTTTTGACCAACATTATTTCTGTTACCAATCACAGGGGTGCCTTTCCGCTCCCCACGAGACGTTGTAAAGGGGTAAGGGTTTGACCAACATCATTTCTGTAACCAGTCACAGGGGTGCGTTTCCGCCCTCCACAAGACGTTGGAAAGGGGTAGGGGTTTGACCAACATCATTTCTGTAACCAGTCACAGGGGTGCCTTTCCGCCCCACGGGACTTTGGAAAGGGGAAAGGTTTTGACCAACATTATTTCTGTGACAAGTGACAGGGGTGCCGTCTGCTCCTACGAGACGTTGGAAACGGTGGTTGCTGCCATTATTTGCGGTCTCTCGTTGCCACTTAGGGCCTGTCGCGATGGTAATGAAATGTAAGGAAAGAGCTGACGGTTAGATGTTTCACTAATTACCGTAAAAACTATCACTCGTAGATAAAAATGTTCTGAACAAAAAGTGTGTATCTCGATGAGATCTACAAGTTTTTTTATGGTTTCACCATAAAAATCGCCTAGTCGCAAATTTTCACTATATGTATATTGCCTTTACGGGTTTGAGGGCCTCCGCTCCCTGTTCATATATTTACATTTCATCCTTAGTCTAACTTGACCGCTGATTATATTTTAATTGTTCGCCTTACATAATAACAAGAATATTAATACTTTTCTTCTTAAACTTCTAAAATTGAGCGATCTTCCAGGGCTTGCGTTTTCTCTTACCATCAAATGCATTTTCACGGATTTTAAAATTTAAAATTTTTACTAGTTATTTTCCTTTAAACAGGGTTACCCGTTTGGCTCTGCCCTGTCCCCTTGTTTTCTCTTATTTCTTCCAGTTTTTTCATCCACATCACTCCCTGTCCATAACCATCCAAAATCCATCTTACACACTCATCCACACTTAACTGTCCATCTTCCTCTGCTGTACACCTCTCCAATACATGTGCCAATGACTCCACTTCGTATCCACATACTCTGCACAGATTGTCCTCTTCATCCATCCAATATCTACAAACTCTCACTCCTTCTCCCATTCTAAACCGTACCACCCTATTCCATTTGTCTTCCTTTTTCATCTTTTCCAAATATTCTGGTTCCGTCAACCCTTTGACCATCATATACCATCTATTGTACCTCGAATCCATAATCTTTCTCCATCTCTCTTCTCCTTGTCTTACTAATAGCTCTAATTCTATGTTCTGCCAATCCAGAACCCCTTCTTGTAGCTCACAAACCCTCCTCATTTTTTTTCTTTCTTCCTCCCATTTCGAATTTCCCAAATTTCCTCTCGTCTCCTTGTTCCGAACTTCGTCCAAGCATACGTGTGCTATTCTGCTCCCCTCTCCCCTTTTCAGCTTCTCTTCAAACCTCCAGGCTCTCTTAATTTGTCTTGTTACCATTTTCTCCCTTCCTGGTTCTTCCTTCAACATGTATCCTGGGCAACTCCAACTAACCCCCATTACCCATCTCAGAAATCTCTCATGCATGCTTTCCACTTTCCTATGTTCCTTCCATCCCCAGACTTTCATCCCATAGCACAATACCGCCCATACCAACGCAGCAAACAACCAGACCCTCATTCTCCAATCGTCATTGAACCTTCTCTTTCCAATACCCCATACTTTGCCCATTACTTTACTCGCACATTCGATTCTCTTCCTCACCTGCACCTCGTTTCCCCCTCCTGCCTCAAACCAGAAACCTAAGTAACAGAACTCCTCCACACTTTCTACTGTTTGTCCGTTCATCTTCCAAACGTAACCTATTTTGGTCTTTCCATTTATAAAGCACATCACCTTGGTCTTCCCTACGTTCACCGTCAGTTCTTTTGCTCCCACATACTCTTCAAAAATTCTTATCATAAGGTTCATCCCCTTCTCATCGTGTGCTAATAGAACTACGTCGTCCGCGTATGTTAGAGAGTATAGTTTGCTATTACCCAGAATCGTCCCCTTTTTCCTTTTCTCCTTTAGCTTCTCCTCTAAGTCTGCCAGCAGCATATTAAATAGCAGCGGACTTAACGGGCACCCTTGCCTAAGACCTCTTTCTGTCCAGAAAACCTCCCCTTTTCTCCCACCTATCTTCACCCTAATTCTGGTTTCAATAAAAATTTCCTTTATCCTCTTCACTAACCCTTCCTCTATTCCTCTCTCTTTCATTGCCTGCCATAGAACTTTTCTATTCACTGAGTCAAAAGCTTCTTTAAAATCTACGAACAACGCTACTATTTTCCCTTTTTTTCTCCCTAAGTTTCTGTTAAGCAAGTAGTTGAGTGCGTAAATGTTATCTATTGTTCCCATCACTTTTCTAAATCCCGTCTGATTGTGTGGGATAATTTTTTTATCTTCTATCCGTCTCTCCAACCTTTTTCTTAGAAATTCCGCGTATATTTTATAACCCACTCGCATGAGGGTGATCCCTCTGTACTCTTCTACCTTCTCACCCTCCCCTTTCTTGACAAGCGGTACCACCAGCCCTGTCATCCACTCCTCCGGCCACCCTTCTCCTTTCCAGACCTTGTTGCAGATCTTCCACATCCCTTCCCTAATCCCTGCTCCTCCATACTTTAACGCTTCGTTCTCCATACCATCCTCTCCTATAGCCTTGTTTCTTCTTAGTCTATCTATCGCCTCATTCACTTCTTCTCTTGTTATTTCGTTTGTTTCTTCTATTTCTCCCTGGACTGTCTTTCTATTTTCCCCTTTGATCCTATTTTGTTCTCCCCCTAGCAGACCCTTAAAATAATCCGTCCATTAATCCATTTCTATTTCTTCATTTACGCCCTTCCTTCCTCCTCTTTCCCTGTTTATCACATCCCAGACCTCACCTTCTTTGATTGCTTTTTCTACTTCTTTCTTGTATTTCTCCTTTCCTTTTTGCTTTTTCCCTTACAGCATCCTCTCATGTTCTCTTTTCCTCCTGTTGTACTCCGCCTTCTCTATTTCTCCTTTCCTCCATTTTCTTACGGACTCTTTCATTTTCTCCTTACTCTCCCTGCATTCCTTGTCCCACCAGCCTCTCTTTCCCTCTTATCTTCCTTCTTTCGTAGCTATCTCATGCCTTACCTCCTCAATCGACCCTATCAACCTTTCAATTAACGAGTCTACTCCCTCCTCCTTTTCATATCTGACGTTCTCCTTTTCCATTTTTTGTTCAAACACTTTTAATTTATCTGCGCCACAGTCTCCCATTTTAGTGTTCCTTCCCCCCCCCCCCTCTTTCCTTTCTCCCTCTGCCGCGCTTATGGGCGCCAAATTTCAGTGTAGCTTTTACTGGGAAGTGCTCGGACCCTATCTCATTCCCCACATTCATACTGCATATCATATTCCTCATTTTTTCTTCCGCCAGGTTGTAGTCTATAACTGTTTCTCCCTTACCCATAGATATGATCTCTCCCTTCTCATCTCCTTTTATATTGCCATTACATATGAACCATCCTGTTCCTCCTATTACTTTTAGTAACCTCCTCCCCTCCCTGTCTATCTCCCTATGTTTGGAGATCCTTATATAGGCCTCCTCTTCTTCATCCCAAGTCCCTCCCACTTGCTCGCCAGTCCAGGCATTCAAGTCACCTCCTATCAAAATTAACTCTTCCTTCTTTTCCTTCATCCACCTCCTTATTACTCTCCAACCTTCCTCTTCCCCTCTTCTTCTATATACACAAACCACCGCTATTTTGTCTTTCCCAATTGTAATCCTTCTTACCATTGCTCCATCCTTTTCCTTCCTGTCCAACTCTGTTCTTCCTTTTACTGTCAGTTCTTTTCTTACCCCTGAGACCATGCCGCCCATCCCTCTACCTTCAACGTGTTCCTTTCTTGCTTCTTGAATGGTCCACACATACCCTTTAGGTAACATCCTTTTCATCCCCTTCCAATCCTTCTCATCTGCCCAGGTTTCACTTATCATAATCACATCCCACTTTTCTAACTCCCGCCAAAAACCTTCATTCTTGTTCTTCAAGCCTGACACATTCCAGAAAGCTATTTTCACATTTTTCCCATCCCTTCCCTCACCTATCCTCCTCACTTTTCCGCCTAGCTTTTTGGAAACCCCTCTGTTTGATCGCTAACTTCTTTTGCATCTTCTTTTTTTCTACCTTTCTCAACTCGTCCTCCCTTCTTCCTTATTCCTTCTGATTCCTTGATCCAGAACCATTCCTCCCCATTTATCCATAATCTGTCTCTCCCTATCCATAACATACGCCCCTTTTTGCTCTCTATCCATGCCCTCTGTTCTATTTACTATCTTCTTTTCCTCTCCCTTCATGTCAGATCCTCTTCAATTCTTTCCCTTCTTCCTTTCAATAATTTTTTTTTCTCCATAATTTCCTTTTTCTCCTCCTCACTCCCTACATTTACTATAAACATTCCTTCTTTTCCTTCCTTCGTCCCTCCTATTCTCTTGACTTCTTCTACCCTTACGTGAACTCCAATATCTCTCAGAAGATTGATGATTTCCACCTCCCTTGTTTCACTCTCCATGCTCAATCCCTTAACTATTATGTTATTTTTTCTCTTTACCCTTTCTTCCCCTTCCAATCTCCTTTCAATGTCACTTAGTCTCTTCTTCAATCTTTCATTCTCATTTTGCACGTTCTTATTATTCCCTATTTCTATTTCCACACCCTCTGTTTCTTTTCCCATATGCTCATTCCTCAATTCTAAGTTGTTCACCCGTTCTTCCAACTGTTTTATCTCACTATTTCTCCTTTCGTCATCCTCCTTCTGTCTATTCTCTATGCTCTCTAGCTTGCGCCATACCGTATCCTTCTCCTCTTTCCAGATTTTATCCCACTCTTCCCACTTCTCTCTTACTTTTCTTACTTCCCGCCTTACATAATTTCCCTGCCTATTCATCTCATCCAGTCTTTTCCTTGTTTCCTCTTCAAACCCTTTTATGAGAGCCTCTATTTTTTCCAACATCCCTCCGCCCCCCCCCCCCCCCCTATCTCTATTTGGTGTTTTCCGTTTAGTTGCTTTCCTTGTCCGTTTCTACCTCATCGTCGCCTTCCTCTCTTTTTTTTTGTCTTGCCCCTCACTACTGGTCACGTTTACTTTTTTTCGCCATTCGTCTAAACTGCGATTCGAGCCCGCGCTGCCTAGCTTGTTCAGGCGCTGTAGGTTAGAGGGCCTCCCGCCATTATAGCCGGTACCTGAATCCCTTCTCTCTGCCGTCCCCACCCTGCTCGGCGTCACAAACGTCTCTTGACCGCTACCGCTACTGTCATCTTCCCCCTTCACCCCACTAACCGAGCTCGCAACCTCGTCAACAATTGCCTCATCTCCCGCCTGCCGTCTGGTCCCCGTTTGTGGACTTCTTACCGTCGGCATCCCAGTATCCCACCGTACCTACTGTTCCGCGACCCTTCCTTCTCTTCACCCGCCTACCTCTTAAACCCCTTGCCCGACAAAAATTTTTCACTCCTAACCTCAAAACTTTCGTACGCTCCAATTTTCTTTTCTCACAACTCACTTTCCACCTTTACACCCTTGCCTTCACTCTCCCTTCTTCCTTCACACCTGATCTCCGCACTCATTGCCCTTTCTGCTTCCAAACCCGCTGATTCCCTTCACCAAAACCAAAAAAAACCAACACTTAACACAAAACAGTTCTCTCGCGATCGGTACCGAAAACGGAAGCCCAAATTTTCACTATTACATTCGTAATCAGCGAGTCAAAATACATAAGTATACGGAGTTTCAAGGAAATCGGAAAATTCAGCTATTAGTAACTGCACCCACAGAAATACTGTTGGGGCTTATTGCGCTGAAATCTGTTACATTTTATCAGATGTATCACTAATTTTCTCGGAAACTGTCACTTGTAGAAAAAAATGTTTGAAACAAAAAATGTGTCTCTTCATGAGATCTATAACTTTTGTTCGAACGATTTTGCGAAATTTTGCCTAGTCGCAAATGTTCACTATCATATTCGTAATCAGCGAGTCAAAATACATAAGTATACGGAGTTTAGCGGAATTCATGTCAAAACGAATACATGGGCTAAAAATAAAGCCTGAGGAAGCGCCTTAAGGCGCTTCGCCCCGGGTAATTTTTAACCCATGTATTACCCGCGCCCATTTTCCTCCTACACGGATGAATTGTTCGATGAAATATTCTAATCACATAATCTCAAGGGCATAATGCCCAAGATGTCAGTCTCTTTTTTTGTCAAAAATGGTTTCTTTTTTTTTAATTAATCGAAAATATGGTTCATTTCTACGCCTGGAAACGAGAAATCCGCCACCGGGAAAGTACCCCCGTTGAACCGAAAACAGGCGCTCCGAATCTGAGAAGGAATTTATCCTAATTCACCGTGACGGTTTTCGAGGATGCTGAACCCAGAGGATAGCTCGTAACTCATCCGCCCTTTCCATTGTTGCATCCTGGCACGATTCGCTGACAGTATAAAAAGTATAAAAATTGAAACTGCAGCTTCATTTTCAAGCCAAAGAACTGATGACTTCTCTACAAAACATGTAATGATTCACATTTCAAACAAAAAATATGACTGTTACAATCTCTAAAATTGCGCAAAACATGGATCGATGACATTTTTATTAGCTGATAAAATTTGAGAATGATTTAATGGAAAAAAAAATTTAAAAAAAGGATTAGGAAAATCGGTCATTATTCTCAGTATTGAAGGTAATCTTAAATAAAATGTAAATTACCAAAACTCCCAATAGAAACTGAACGGCTTAAACGATTTTTTTCTATCTTTTTTTATTCGTCTCGTCATTATGTAATGAACCTAATGCAGCATATTTAAATTCAATTTCTGCATATATTAATAATTATCAATTTCGTTTAAGCGGCTCGAATCGTGTCAGGATGCAACAATTGAAAGGGCGGATGAGTTACGAGCTACCCTCTGGGTTCAGCATCCTCGAAAATCGTCACGGTGAATTAGGATAAATTCCTTCTCAGATTCGGAGCGCCTGTTTTCGGTTCAAGGGGGGTACTTTCCCGGTAACGGATTTCTCGTTTCCAGGCGCAGAAATGAACCACATTTTCGATTAATTAGAAAAAAAACAAGACGATTTTTCAAAAAAAAGAGACTGACATCTTGGACATTATGCCCTTGAGATTATGTTGTTCAAATATTACATCGAACAATTCATCCGTGTAGGACGAAAATGGGCGTGGGTAATACATGGGATAAAAATTAAACGGGACGAAGTGCCTTAAGGTCGAAAAACCTTGAATAGCAAAGAACCGCATCAAAAAGCATTCAAAAGTATGCTGAATAATAAGAATAACCCCTCTGTGGATAAAAATATTTCTTCGGAGACAAATCCTTGTTAAAATGTTTTTTGTCATATAAGACTTTTGAAAGCTGAGGAAACGATATCAAATTTGACACGCTCATTGGATCAGCAGCTAAAAGTCGTTGAAGAGATGACTTTGGAAGGCAGAACCCTCAGAGATGAGCGTGAAGAGTTGTGTAAGAAGTTGAATGACAAACATGAGGAATTTGAAGGTAAATGCGTTAAATACAATTTAATTTGGTAATCAGATAAGTTCCACAAAATTAAGAAAAAAAAAATATTAATTTTCAGCCAGGATTTTCTCTAGTCAAAACTGCACGGCTGCCGCATTTTCATATCCAGCTCCAGGTTACCGAAGAACATCCGATGATCACGTAAATAGTCTTCACTAAATTTTTTCTACAAGGTATTCAGCGATGTTCAAAACCTTGGAAACATGGAATTCTGTTTGCATTTTTTTAACCATGAAAACCAATATTTTTCTATATTTTGATTAACTCGATTTTTGACCAGATTTCAAGAGGTTACAAAATATTTCTCATGATTTCAAAATATTTCCAAGATTTAAAAACATTTCATAAGGATTTTGAACATTTCACAAAAACTTCACGATTTTCATAAACCTATTACAAAGATTTTTCAATTTTCAAAAGATTTAAAGGATTTCAAAGATTTTAAATATGGTACAGTACGCCAGGCTTCAAAGATTTCAAAAAATTTCAAAGATTTCACAACAATTTCCCGAAGCTTTAGAATATTTCATTAAGATTTCAAGGATTTCAAAGATTTGAAAAAGGTGTGTACACTAGGTTTTGAAGATTTCACAAAGATTTTGAAACTTAGACTTAAAACTTAGCACTAGATTCGTAAATTTAGAAATTATTTTTTGAATAATTTACATTATAAATTTATTAGTTTTGAGGGTTCGAGTTGGAAAATTGTAACAACCGGGGAAAATGTTTAAAAATAGGTAAAAATTGAGAAATGATCGGGATTTTTTTTCGTCTTGATTGGCCATCTTGATTTTCTTTTTGATTTATTGCATTTTTAGTAGATATAGGACATTGGTTACAGATCCATCTGGTTAAAGGAATTTGGATTCCTCGGAATAAGTATAATGAAGCTTGCAACACACGTTCGACACCTTCATTCGTGAAAATCTAGTGTGACATGCTTTTCTTGCCCGAGGAGTACGAAATTCAACGGTTTCTGGAAAACCTAGTAACAGGAGTATAAATAAGAAGAAGGGTATGGCGTTAAGAGTGGTGAAAAAGTTGGACTCGACGAAAGTGCTGGCCATTAAAGGTTTGGCTTTTATACTTTGAGTATACACAGCGTCTGTATTGTATTGTTTGAAATTGAATTTCATTTAATTGTGAAACTAGATTAAAATGCTAGAAAATGAACATCACGATTACGTGGCCTAAGATTACAACAGTTTATTTCATTTCTTTTAATAATCCATAATGTTAAAAATGTATTATTAAAAAAAAGTAAATAAACATTTTCAAATAATTCCCGCGGAATGAAAGTGCTGCCATCAAACGGCCGCTTTTTCAAACCTGATCGGGAACGATTGGGAAAGATTGAAACACTCAATCGTTGACAATCCTTCAGACACGATTAAGAAACTGTCAAAAGTGTCGTCTGCTATACTCAGCTTTTCGGCATTTTTATTATTTTGAGAATAACTGGAACATTGAGAACCGGAAAACTACACAGAATTCACTACTAAATTAACATTAAACCTGAAATCATTTAAAATAACAAAATACCTTTTCATGCTTCAAATTTTATAAAAACATAAAGACATAATTGAAATTCATTTTTCATTTGCCTGCCATATACGCTATATCTTATTTTATTCATTTTCCATTTCCCTGGCATTGAAATTATATTACAAGTTAAAGAAAAAAAAACAGTATTTTTATTTGCAATCATAACCTTCAGAAGATACAAAGTACTCACCTTAGTGTTTAGGAATAAGATAAATGGAATTTTTATTAAAAAGAACTCAACATACTACTGTTACAAGCCAACAATTACCCCCACTCTACGTCTAATTAGCATATATAAAGCGCCGCCTTGAGTATTTTTACGCGTAACATTTTGGCGATCCTGCCAGGATTGCATTTTCGATTTCTGTATCCACGGATACAATAAAGAAATCCTATAAAAGCAATTCTTGTGACGAATCCTGGAAAGGAATTCTACGGAATTCATTTAAGACGAGAAAGGAAAGAATTTTACGAAATTCACTTGAACTCCAGACCTACCTACGGGTGACCCGACATCCTGAAAGTAGGAAAACGGTGGCTAAAAATAGTTCGTGAATTGAGTAGCCGCTATACAACGTAAAGCCACTGTTTTTCCGAAGTTCAAAAATTGAACGAGGCCCGCAATCAGGCGGAAGACGCATCTGCGTAACAACGCTTGGAAGACCGACGACCAGTCATCGACCAACAGTTTAACAACGAGGAACTCCACGGACTCCCAGCTGCCAACCAGAAAGGATCAAGCCGTCCAGCGAATTTAGAAAAAGTAAGCATTGAAATAAAAAACAAATCGTATCGAATTGCAAAGAGAATAAGTCCTCCTTGCTGTCTGAGAAAGAAAACTAACGTGAAATCAAAGTTAATTTCACGTTAGGCAAGGCGAAGTTTTGCAATTCCGGTAAGGTATACTCCTGGTGCTCCAGAGCACTGCCTTTCCTCAACAATGATAGAAACCTTTACTTTGGAGTCAGAGAAATTGTAATAGACGATATCCTTGCATTCCACTGTATTAAAAGACTATACGTCTAAAGCAAACGATAACCTCGCGTATCAGCTAACAGGAGCGAGACTGATATTTTACGCTGGCATACGCAAAGTATCGAGATAACAACGGTGTAACTTACGCAACTGATGATACTGACGAGACTTCTGATTCATCACACGATCTCATTCCTTACGGCAATGACCTCTCCCAACAATATTCAACCCACATCGAGAGCACAATCTCCAACGCACACAGCACCGGATTCTTTATCAACTCTGGATCCCATTCAGCAATTGCGATTGGAAATATAAGAGTTGAGACTCGATATTTCCAGACAGGAGACAGGAAATTAAAAAAGTTGCAAAAAATACAGCACTTATAACGGACGACGATTCAGACCCTGACGCTAAAAAAAATAAAGTCCCTAGACGAGGAATAATAAAACAACTCCCACGATCGACCAAGCTTCCGATATTAGAAATTAGACAGTGAATCTCTCAGCAAACTGCACTCACGAATCTAGCACTACCAAGAAGTATGTCAATGGAACGACCCAATGAGCTGCCCACTAGAACCGCCCCTATAATCACTCCCCTAGCACCATCAAAGGATATGATAAGAACGATTAAAATCCTTAATGGAACTAACGATGCCGGTATCCACGAATGGATAAAAAACGTAAAAAGAGCTCGTTTACGCTGTGACAATCAAGACCTACTTCTTGATTTTGTAATAGCTGACGCAATTAGAGACAACGCCGAACAAGCTATACGATACATCTCAATAGGAAGTTACGAAGAATTATACTCAGCTTTAGAAACTAACCTCGGAATACAAAGCTCAATTGAATTGTGCAGAGCTAAATTGGACGCAATTAGACAGGGAGGAACCACGGTTCAAACTTTTAGCCTTTTTTTCAGAGACGCCTATAAGAACCTTGTGTACGCGGTACAAGCAGAAAACCCTTCCGGAACGAAACGGAAAATGGCCCTAGAGATAGCAGAAAACAGCACGATCAAAAGATTCATAATGAATGTAAGAGACGATATTTCGTCACAGGTTAGACCAATGAAACCTACAACACTAACAAAAGCCCTACAAGAAGCACTGGAAGCAGAAAAGCTTGGCAACGAGAAAAAAATAAAGAAGGGCCTAGACAACCTACTTAATTCCAACCCCGCCCGATAACAACTAGACCTTCAGCAAATACCTCACCCCAACAGGCGAGAGTACCAAACTCGAATTTCCCACTAAGCGGAAGATTCAAGATGTCCTGCCACAAGTGCCGAAAACCTGGTCATTTTGCATCCCAATGTTTTTCAAAACCTCAACATTTTCAACTGGGACAGTTCCAAAAAAGACCACTGGAAGTAAAAACTATTCAAGAACAAAAGGAACCCCAAGAAGAATGTTTAGAAAGGGAGGAGATGAAAACGGAGGAAATCCAGGAGCACATAAATTACGAGGACCAAACAGAATATCTAAATTACCCGGAAAATTACAATCAATACATGGAAGAAGAAGCGACGGATCAATATAAAAATTATTAGTACATAGCGGAGCAACAATCAACATACTGAAGAGAAACCATTTGCAGCCCGACCAAGAAACCTTCAAGTTTCATACAAAATTCTCAACGGGAGACGAGAACCACGAAAGTACGGAAGCCACTTATCTGCAGTATTTTTGAAAAAAACAACTCTTCCACATAGTAGAAGAAAACTTCCCATTATTAGAAAATGGAATAATAGAATTGCTATTCTTCCACAAATACCCCATATATGCTATTACAAAATCTGATTTGACAATCGACAAATGGAAACTACCATTGCATTTCGAGGGAGACTACCTACCCGGAAACTACCTACCCGGCCTCGGTAACATGTCAGTTAGCAGGACTGAACATTATTTAGTGGAATATGTTTGAAGAAATGTCTACACCTCCAACGACGAACTGTTTTTGAGTCTTCTAGAAGCAAAAAGATTTTTTTGGCCCTTTTCAGGGCCAACACATTTTTTAACGAAGGATTGATTTATTGTTCTTATTCATGTTTTTTTCAGGAATCATCGCGTAATTGAATCTATTAAAAGCTTCAAGTCTGAATTTTAAATTGTTCAAATTTTAATACTACTATGCTCTGCATTGTCTCTTCTTTCACTTTCTAATTGCACTTGCTACTGCTTACTCCATGGTTCATATTGATGGTTCCCCGCTTGCTTGAGGGAGGCTTTAGCAGTGAATCTTGAGCAAGACTGTACAGCCAGGACTCGACTCGGGCGGAACAATAGGTCCCCAACGAACAGGTCAAGGGGCTGGAGGTGAACCATGAAGTAACTTTAAGCCAGTTTCTTCTTCCAGTCTCATTATTATGATATTATCAATGATTTTTTCTGAACAAATTTTAACACTTATCAATATTTGTTTATTTTGTAAACAAATTATATAAACAAATGCAAATTTTAGGCGTTTTCAAGCAGAAAGAAATAGTTTTTTCGTGATGTTTTTTCATTTCCGATTTTTAGATTTCATAAAGCTTAGAATAGTGATAATAGGAAGAAGATTTCGTATTATTATTCATTCATGAAATTTCACAATGAAATATTTCCCAATTAGACAAAAAACTACCCTTTATAGAAGTTAAATTTTTTAAAAATCCACTTTCTTATATTGTTCCAACCCATTTAAGTACTAAAATGTCCAAACAATTGCGCGTAAAAATTTAGAAATGTACAATTTGATATTTCAACCCTTATAAAGAGCAATTTTTCACGTTTAAGGGTAGTATTTTTGTCGTCATTTAATTGGCATAAGAAATGCTAAGATTCATAATAGATGAGGGATAAATAAACTCATATTTCGATGATTTTGGCAGATTCACTTATTATGTTCTAATGGAATTTTATCTAAAAAGCCTAATACCACGGCCATACCACGCTGAAAAAACTAGTTCTCGTTAGATCACTGAAGTTAAGCAGTGTTGGGCGCGGTTAGTACTTGGATGGGTGACCATTCGGGAATACCACTGCGTGTTGTTGGCTCGTCGTGGGTGTGGTGAGCCCACACTTCTAGTTATTTGCTACAAGAAACTATCCACCTAGAAACACTACCCGAATCGGGTAGCGTCACGCCTACCCCAAAGGGAATTTAATGGTATACATATACTTTGAAGGTTACATTTGACCTTTAGACATTTCAAAAATAATAATGAAACTAACAAAAAGATACGAAGATGAAAAAATCTATCGTGTACTTTTGACTTTCAAATTTTTATGTTTATACCCTCTCTCAAGTCAAGCGCCTCAAGAAAGTAAGCGACACGAAAGCCGCTCGCGCACACGGGTACTTGGACTTGGGATAAAGAGTAGGGGCTGAAGGTGTACAAAAGATCGGCTCGTCTAGAAATTACCGGTCAGGTCTAGAGATCCGCAAGAGAGAGTTGAGGCACGGGGTACTCCAATTCTGATTAGTGCCGCTATACCGGAACAGGTAGACCTTTTATGAATTTTGATTGGCTTGAATTGGCACGACTTTCAAATCACAATTTTATTTGCAAGAGGATTTAACAGAATAGAAACAACAATCATCTCAAAAACATTATACATTATTGGGGAGGTTAGTTATTAAGGTTAGGGAAGAATAACATTTACTTTGAAACACATATAATACTTCAAAAATTTCATAAACAAAAGCATTAATATAATTAGATGTTCTTAGTGTCGACCAAGGTAGTAGTTAATAAAAGGATGTAAGTTTTGCTGACTAATGGTCAAAGATTTTTTATTAGATTGAGAGTTCCCTCAAATCATAATTTAACGTTTGACGTTTCGACAACAGTTCGGTAGTCCTTTTCAGAACAAAAATGGTGGTGATCATAACCTATAAAATTACAATACTATTGTTCGAGATTATATGAATATGAAGTTACGCTGGTTCAAGGCCGTAGCCAGAAAAAATTTTCGGGGAGGGATATATAGCAGGAAACAAATTTCGGCGCGGGATATGCAGCAGAAAAAATTTCGGGATGGGGGTTATGCAGCGGCACACAGGAGAGTATATGTATATTATGTACATGTTTCAAAAAATTCGGGGGGGGGGGGGGGGGGAACACACATGCCCCCCCCCCTGGCTACGGCCTTGCGCTGGTTTACAATTTGTTGAGTAAAATAAAAATAGCGAAGATTAATTACAAGGAATATTACACATACCTGTGAATTAAATGTGTTGTTGTTTTTTAAAATTGGAGTGAGTTATGTTGACATGTTAAAAGTTTGTAATTTAAAACTTAAAAAAGGCTTGCTTTTAGATAAAAAGTTATGAATAATAATCCAACTTCGTATAACGTCTAACTTCACCCATAGGCTCGACACAGTATTATAAAATAAATTAATATAAATAAAAACATTTTGAACTTCGTTTGTTCTGTGCCATACCATAGGCGAAGTGCGAAGGCAACGTACAGCGTGAGACGCATACATAATGAAGCAGGGATGGTATGTCGATTGTAACGTCAGTGGTATAAGAATATACGGTCTTAGAATGATAAGTTACGAAGACTTACATTACTAGCGATTCGTTGATAATATGAGACTATTATAGATACCGCTGATACCGTCAATATCCGATTTTAAATTTACATTGTTGTTATTTTTGACGATGTAAAACATTTCCATAAATATTCTTTTATAGTATGAAGATTCTTGAGTTAAAATGGTAGTGTTTTCAAAATCAAAGTTGTGTTTATGTTCTATAGCATGTTTAGATAAACCGGTTTTTTTTATAACATTGTCACAATCTCTCTTCATTCTCGTTATTATGTATCTTTTAGATTGTCCAATGTAGCAGCTGTTACAGCCTTTACAATTAACTTTATATGCAGTATCAGTACTCTTCTCAATAGGCGTCAAATCCTTCTGATTACTGAAACATTTTAACGCATCTTTAATGGATTTAAAAACTGCCTTGAAATCGTATTTTTTAAGAAATTTGGTATAGAATTTTGAAGTTAGTGGACAGTATGGTAAGACTATGATTTGGACCAGATTGAAGTCATTGTTTTGGCTATTGTAATTAGTGCTGTTATTATTGTTATTAATTATTACTTGTAGACGACGTTCTATCTGTTTGTTAACGTATTCAAATGGGAAATCATTATCATCCAACGTTTTGGTTATTATTTTTAAATTGCTTTCATGGAAAGAGGGAGGCGATAGTTTTATTGCCCGATCAACTAAGCTATTAATAACGCTATTTTTGTATGGTGGATAAGTTATTGATCTAAAAAAGGTGTAATGACCGGACCAGATGGTTTTTGTAAACCAATTGGTTATAATCAGGCCACCAACATGAGTGATAGAGACGTCTAAAAAATTAATACTGTAATAAAAAATTAATAATAAAATTGATAATAAAAAAAAATACTATACTCATGACTTGCGCAAGTCATGAGTTGTGAAAATAGAGATTTTTCCGTCAGCGAAAAAATCTCTGAATGCCGGTAATTTGAATGCTCCGCGATTTTTTTTAAATAGAAACTTTTATGTTTTTCAAATTATAGGCAAGTGTATTAACCTAAAATAATTATGGAGGAATAACGGCAATGAATTAAATACATTTTTAAGTGTTTTGATGAAAAGAAACAAGCCCATGCCAAATCACATGATATTTCTCTCCAAGTTCTGTGTACATACGTTTCGGATGTTCCCTGATTTGTATCGCTCTTTCAACAAAATAATTTTTGTTGCACAGAAAGTAAGTGTAATTAGTATTTGTTCACATAAAAATATTATGCTTTTGCATACAACAGCCTTTATAAGACTTACGGCAAGTCTTTACGAAAGCGTAGCCGGCATAACCCCAAACATAACCTCTATACTTGCTTCTGTACAATAATAATCAACATGCATGTTCATGATAATTTATTATGTTAACAACTGTCAAAAACACTTACCTTATGTGCACGAAAATATTAGTTTGTTTGAGAAGCGAGACAAAACAGGAAACACCCGAAACTCATGCATACATAACTTTGAGAGAAATCAGCTGATTTGGCATGTGCTCGTTTCTTTTCGTCAAAACATTGAAAAATGTATTTAATTCATCGTCTTCATTCGTCCATACCCTGGCGGACCGGCCGAACGCAAACATTACGCTACAGCGTAACGGTAAAGTAATGCTAAAGTAATGGTAAAGTAATATGGCGTTATAATTAATAAAGGAAACAAAATTAATATGTAAACTGTTGCAATTATAATAAAACGTTGAAATTTACGGTCAACGGTCATGCCGCAATTGCAACAAGTTGCTTTTGCAGCATTAAAAAATAAAAAAACATAGTGACCGTCATTGCAGTCGGCCCCTGCATATTGGCAACCCGCTGACGTGGCTTTAAGTGGGTTGCCAGTCTGCAGGGACCCGACTTGAATGACAGCCACTTTGTTTTTTTATTTTTTTAACGCTGAGAAAGCAACTTGTTGCAATTACGGCATGACCATTTAATGTAAATTTTAACGTTTTATTATAATTGCAACAATTTACATATTAATTTTGTTTCCTTTATTAATTATAATGCCATATTACTTTAGCATTACTTTACCATTACTTTACCGTTACGCTGTAGCGTAATGTTTGCGTTCGGCCGGTCCGCCAGGGTAATTATTTTTAGTTCAATAAACTTGCCTACAATTTGAAAAACGCGCAAGTCTGCAACTTGCGGATCTGTAATCGTCTGAAAGGGCCCTGACAGCACCATAACTCACATCAAAATTTGATTGCTTTACTAGTGATAAACAATTTGATCCAATGTCATCATTGGTAGAGTCGTGTGTAAAATGCGCCAAACATGTGGATGATTTAAAAATTGAATGCTTTTGCTGTTAGCACGTGGTGCCGGGTGAACTTATATTGAAGGCATGTCTATTTCTATTTTTAGCTCTAGTTTGAGAATAATATTAAATATTTGCGCGACAGATATAATGTAAAAATGTCGTATTGACTCATATTTCTGTGCAATATTATATTAGTAAAGAAAAATATGGCGAAATGTGCAATTGAGGTAAGGTAGCCAAATAAAATTGTAGATTTTTTTCTGTATTTTTTGTAGGTAAATTAATTTGAATTGGAAACAAATATAAACAAAAATTATTACAACTTAATTCATTTATAATGTAAAGAATAATTAGTACCTTCAGAGTTTCAGCAGACAAGTGGGAATTTGATGAATGCGATTTCATAAAAGTAAGATCAAAGATATTTTACCTAGATGCGGCAAGGGTCTAGTTAGGCCACATGTCACGAGGGCGGCGCTACCTTCAGTTTTGTGGCCTCGGCTTTATTCGGTACTTTTCGGCTAAATTCGGCATTGCCGCTTCGTTTAAAGCGATTGTTTCGACCACATACCGCAAGGCGGCGCTATAAACGTCGAGCGGGTATTTAAAATCTTTGCATTATTATGAATTATTTATGTATATTAAAGGACTGGAACGGACTTTTTCCTATTTGAAAATACTTGTAGTACATATAATTCACTCTTATGTCTGGAAGAGAGAAAAATATCTTATAATATAGGACGTAATAAAAAATGCAGAAATCATTGAATATTAAGAGCACAAATAGAAGAAAAATAATCAATTTTAATTTTAATTTATGTATATTAATTGTATATAATATAATATATTGTATCATATATTAATTAAATTATATTAATTATTAAAGTAATAATTATATTAATTAAATTAAAGTAATTATATTACATTATTAGTATTTTTAATTAATGATTATCCACTGTAGGTTTCATGATCCACTGTAGGGAGGTTTCCCCTACACAAATTAACGTCAAGAAAATTCAAAAATACAAAGTGAAAAATAATAACATTTTAGGGCTCTAATATAACGATACAAGATTTTTATTTCTCGAAAAATAAAAATCCCCAATCTAAAAATATCCGAAATTATAATTTAACGAATTATATAATTTTTGAATTATACAATTTTTAACCATGTAATTAACGAAACATTAAATTTCCGTGCAATCTGCATATTTTTGAAATTTAAGATTTGACGAAAATAAACAATTAGTTATTGAAGAAATATTAAATAATAATTATTCATTTTTGTCAATATTAAATTTCGGAAATCAGCCAAATTCGTAAAATTTGATAATTGGACAATTATTAGTTCCGTAAATGTTGATTTCCGAGATTATTGAGATTTTTAGCATTGCAGTAAATTTTAAATTCTGTCATTTTAGAATTCAGAGATTTCATCATTCAGGAAATTATATTTTCGGAATCCGTTAATTTGTGAATTTATTATCTCTTCACTTTTCATTCGTCCCTAGATAAATAATTAACTTAATAAACTAGGATTTATTGTTAGTTTTCGCAGAAATCCTTATAAAGGTTTTCAAAGATTATTGAAAAGAAAAAATATGACGTCAGTGGAGATGTTTAAGAAAAAAATATCATTTGAAGCAGGTACGTAGAAATTTTATTTTTAATTTCTAAACTTTCTTCTTTTTTTCTGGTAATCGATCTTTTTTGTGCGAATTTACTTGCTTACATAATTATTCATAATAAATTCTGTAATTTGTTTCCAAAATCAGTAATCATCAGTAAAAATTTAATTTTGACTTTTGATTCCCTTCACTCTAATTCCATTTTTACTTCTTATGATGTTTCCTTGAATATTTTATTAAAATTGTACAAATAGACATGTCTATTTGTAAATCTATATTGAACAGTTTTAGTTTGGTTAAAAAATACTTTAAATTAAAAGTTTGAGCTTTCGCTCCGTGAAACGAAACTCTTAGATTTCAGCAAGTACTATTAAAATATTAAAAACAATTTCCCACAATTTTTATGATTTTTATTTCAAGTTAATCCAAAGAAATAAAATTGTAAATTTCAGTAAAATACTAAAGCACGTAAAAAATACAAGAAAAAACAAATATTAAAGACTGCTTTATTCGAGCGGGAATTTGAAATTTTTTAATTATTATGGATTATTCATTTATTCTTGAGGACTAGAATTAACTTTTCCCCATTTAAAAATATTTTAAGTATATGTAATTTATTCGTATTACTGAAAAAAATTAAAATATAGTGTTATATAAATGAAGAATGAGCAAGTCACTGAAATGATGATAAAGAAAATTCGGTATAACGTCTAGATCTAGAAAGAATGGGATAATTTTATCATCGTATAACAAATTTTACTGTTGGTTGTACTTTAATCAATAATAATAATAGAATGGAAGTAATTGAAGAGATTAATTGAAAATCTTAACCTTGAAATTCCATCTTTTTATTTGTATTATGAAAACTTATGAAAACTTAAAAAATAAAACGTTTTTTTTCTTAATATTGTATTCCTAAAAAGGATAATTCAAATTTTTACGTGAACGTTCGGGACAATTTAAAAAAACACTTTTATGCAAAAAATATACACTCTATTTTCATATTTCTATTTAAAAAAAAGAAAACTAAAAAATACCTTAATATAATATCAAAAAATGTTTTCTTCGACTATTTCATTCGTAAAAAAAAGTCAATGAAAGTATTTAGGCAAAATTATTTTTTGCAAGCAGGTACATATTAACATTTAATTTTTATTTATATAAATATAAACATATATTTTATAAGGAAAAAAGGTAAATTAATTATTAAAATTACAATTAGAAACAGGAGTGGCAATTTATAAAAACTTAAAACTGGATAGTGTTATGTGTTATTCTTTAAATCACAATACGACACGCGCGCAAATTAGATCTGCACTCATTTGTTTTCCTAATTTCACAACAAAGGAACACACGCATGCCGGTGCGATTAAAGCTTTGGTGTTTATTGGCGGTTGGAAATTATTTTTCCCTTGAAATTGAGCTTGATTAATAGTTTGCTGTTAGTGAACTATTGATAGAACATTTACAAAGTGTTTTTGAGTGAAAATAGAATAAAAATAATGTCTGGAAGTGCTGCCGATCGGTGTGCTTACATAAACTGTCGAAATAGACGAGGAGATGCCGGGATTATTTTATTCTGTTTACCACCGAAAAGCAGTCAAACATTTATTGTATGGTGCCAAAATGCAGGTAAGTAAATAAATAAAAATTATTAACGTGTCTCCACTGAATTAGAAAAATACAGGTTGCACAGTCTTCCCCTTTTTTTCTTAGTTTCTCATTTTTCTGGAAATTCCCCCTTTTTCCCCTATTCTCAAAAAACTTCCCCTTTTTCCTCTTTTCTCTTTAAATATTCGATATTTGAAATTGTAACAATTATTCAATAATAACTGAAGGACATTATTTTTCATTTTTCTCATTTTTCTTTCTCCTCTTTTTTTATTTTGGTCCGAAGAAACAAGTTTTTTAATTTTGTTTTTTAGGAATTGCAATAGGAGCATTTTGTGGTGGTTGTCCAAATTTTATCGTTGAATTCTTGTTTTATTTTCAGGAATTCTATATATTATTAATTCAATAATAATTAAAGCAATTATAGCACTTAAATAAATTATTTATGAATAAATAAGGTACACGTTTCAAGTGCTGACAATTAAAAATAAATACTCTTAAAAAAATGTGAAGTTGAAACATTTTAAAGCAGGTTGACAATGTGAAAACTGGAGACAGAAGTTATTATCCAATATAAAATTGGAACAGTTACAAAATATATAGTACTTTTTAAATAAGTATTAGAAGATTAACACATTTTAGTTGAAATGTACAAAGTTAAATATCTAATTAAAAAGTGGAATATTCCAATTTCATCAACTGCAATTTTGAATGTTCTAACTTGAGCAATTTTTGGTGTTTTCAAATCTTTGCTTGAAAATTTAACTATTGTTGAAAAATTTTTTCTTTCGAAATTACTTTTTTTTATCTCACATTTGAACTATTCCGTTTGTTTTTGAAAATTGATTTTTTTTAGTCGGAAATTCAACTATTTGATTGCAAGTTCATGAATTTTGTTCAAAAGTTACATTTTTTGGCAGAAAATTAGTTGAAAAATTGAACTATTTATTTTTGATAATATATTTATCTGGTTGAAGATATGTCTTTTTGGTTGAAAATCATTTTTTGTATTGAAAGCTCATATTTTTGAATTCAAAATTCAACTGTATGGTAGAAAGTTCTATTTTTGGCTCAAAAATTCAATAGTATTGTAGAAATTTGAGTTTTTCATTTGAAAATTATTTTCTTGAAATGAAAATGTAGCAATTCCATTTTTGGTTCAAAGATGATTTTTTTTATTTTGAAAATTCAACTATTTGGTTAAAAATGTATGTAATTTGTTCAAAAATAGTCCTTTTTTTGTAAAAAATTAATCTTCTTGCTTTAAAGTTCGACTTTTGGAATGCTATTTCTTTCTTTATTGACTAGAAAATCTTTTTTGTTTGAAAACTCAACACTTGTTGGAAATTCGTGTTTTCGAGTTAAAGATTCAACTATTTTGTAGAAAATTTGAATTTTCTCTCGAAAAGTGGACAGTTTTGGTCAAGAATTCAACTATTTGTCGAATTTTGAGCAACTTTGTTACGAATTTATTTTTTAGTTAAAAATTCATCATTTTAGTGACAGTTTTTTTATTGTTAAGAACTAAGTTTTTCAACTAACAATTTCAATGTGTGGTTGAAAATTAACGGAAAAAAATTTGTCGTGAGTTAGGATTTTTGGCATTTCATATGTTATTTGCGATTTTGGAACGTTATAAACACCACGAAAAAAATGTTTCCCGTGAATAAAAAATAATAAAATGTTTCTTTGGTTGAAGCTGGCTCAATTTCAGGTTCGAATCAATTCAAAGCACATGTTTTTGTATATTTTCAAACAATTTTAAATAAGGAACATTTTTTTAAAAATTTAAAAAAATGATTAATTGTAAATTTGAGAAAGAGAATAGAAGATATTAACCGATTTCAAAATTTTTTTCTTCACTTGTTTTGAATGTCCACCCATACATTTTTATCACTCAATTCAAACGATTCGATTAATTTTTACCATTTTTACTTCGCTCTACTGAAAAGCTTAGTTTCAAATTTACATTGAAAGTATTAAATATAGTAAGGATGAAATGACAAATCTTGGAAGAAAATATTCATGAGAACGATGCTAAACTTGTCAAAAGTTTGTATTTAACTAATTTTGTTTTCTCTCTGACTTTTTTATATGACTGTGGATGGATTTCTAACGATCTAAGTACATCAAATTTTTGAAAACAAATATTTAGTGGCGGAAATAATTGAAAACTATTCAAAAATATAACATGCCTTACAAAAAGATTGTTTGTTCTTTTCGAGATATGAAAATAAATGTTTAATATTGCCCCTATTTCCCCCTTTTTCGTGAGAAAACCACCCTATTTCCCCTTTCTTGAGCTCCTTTTGTGCTGTGATGCCTGAAAGTCACGAATGTGCCCGCATCATGTGCCCGCGAAGCGGAAAGATTTTTTAAAAATAAATGAATGAGGATTATTGAATTAAATCATTATTAATTAAAATAACTATAAAATAAATTAAATAATTATTAAATTAAAATTCTAATTTATGAAAATTATTGAATAAACATTTCCAGGCAAGAATGCATGACTGACTTTCACGTGGTGGAATAAAATGATCTAGAATTTTTAAAATTAAACTAACCAAAATTCATTAAATTGGCTTCGGTCCACCATTCCAGTGATGAAATTTATTGTGTTGAGTTTATTTAAATTAAAAAAAGTTCATTTATAAATTTTTTTGGAATATTACGTTGTAGGATTTAATTTCAGGATTTAATAATAAATACATAATAATAAAATAAATTGATTAAATGAATCGATTTGTATTTTATAATTGAAATTATAATTAAAAATTCATTTTCAGGAATTAATCCATCTGCGGTTAAATGGAGGACGATGATTTGCTGCAGCCATTTTCGTTCCGAGGATTTCACAACCCCAGAGCACCAGAAACTTGATCGTCGAGCAGTGCCTATTGATTATAGGCAACTTGACAGTGCTGTTGATCGTCCTTTTGATGAAAAAAGTGTGGTAAGAGTTTATCATAAGGGAAATAGAGCGATTGAAAATACCGTTGAAAATGCTCAATTGCAAGAATCTTCATCTCTAAATCAGGAATCTGATGGGCTTGCTTTTAGGAAAGAAAGAGAGAATTATGAATTTTATATTCCTTCTCCTCCCCGCGCTCAGCCATCGATGGCTGAAGTTGATAATTCTTCTGGACAGGATTTTGATTTAAAGATGAATAGAGAAATGCAATTAGAAGCAGAAAATGCAAGATTGCGTGCGATGTTCAGTAAGGTTGTTCAACAATTATCAGATATCAAAAGAACAACTATTAGACAAGAAGAAATTCCAAAGAATGATAATAACATTGATCTGGAAACATTTTTAGCTTCAAATAATGTCACAAACGAAGCGCGTAAAACCATGATTGGGTTGCAAATGAGACCTGATAATTGTGCACAACCTTACACCGATGCTCAGAAGCTTTTAGCGATGCAATGGCATTATTATTCGGCATCCTGCTATGATAGAATGCGACAAACAGGATTACAATTGCCTCATACCAGAACCGTCGAAAAATGGGTCGCTAAGAACGACGTTACTCCGGGCTTCATAGAATTGTCATTCCAAGATCTCGAAAAAGATCTAAAAACTTTGCCACCGGAAGCAAAGTTGTGTAATGCAAAATGGGATGAAATGTCGTGCAAAGAATTCGAGGAGTACAGTACGAAACACGATTTGATAGAAGGCTTCGAAGATCTTGGCCCATTGGGAAGAACGCAAAATCGTGCCAATCATGTTTTTGTGTTCACACTCAATGGTATACACACTTCATATAGGTGGCGACAAGTAGTTGGATTTTTCTTTGCACGACATTCTGTCAATGGAAAAAACATTGTGGCCCTACTTAAAATGCTACTCGACAAGGGTGAAGAAATTGGCCTCGATATCAGGATGACGGTTTGCGACCAAGGTACTCCTAATATTAAGTGCTACAATCTCCTGAAAGTAACAGCACAAAAGCCTAGCTTTGAGCACAATGGTAAAAAGTTCATTTCCATTCATGACTTTTGCCACGAAGTGAAAAATTTCGTGAACGCTCTCCTGACAAATGGAAAGATATTCATGAATGGAAAAGTCTTGTATCTTTCCGATATGAAAGCTACCTGAGATGCAGATCAAAGAGGCAAGTTGTCCAATAATTTGAACCACATCACAGAGGTTCATTTTCATCCAAATTTATTTCAAAAAATGAATGTCGAGAGATCGCGTCATCTCGTTGGTGGTAAATTGGCCAAGGCAATGATTGAAGCACATGAAAAAGGACTGGTCGTTTCCGAGACGCTTTTAGAATCAGCAGAATGCATTCTAGTAATCAATCGTTTAACTGATGCGGCCGACAGCAATAAAACTCGAGATATAAATCCGTTGAAGAGTGCCTTGTCTACTGAAAATGTAGAATCCAGAGCGGTTTTAGAAGATTTTCTGTCGTGGGCTCCAGTAGATAGGCAGGGGGAGTTCTAACGCAAGATTCCTGTTGCCGACATGTTACCGACATGGTTCTGTTCCATGCTAAGAAGACCGTGGTTCATGTTAAATTT
>CAKNXH010057559.1:116968-130268 GCA_932178445.1 Andricus quercusramuli | reverse complement strand
ATATATATATATATATATATATATATATATATATATATATATATATACAGGGTGTCCCAGACTCAAGTGTCCGGACTTATATAGCCATATAAAAATGAAAAAAATAAATAGAAAATTCCTCTTCCAAAAATCAGTTGAAGAATTAGTTTTTTAGTTATAAAACATTTAAGCTGGGCCAATCAGGAGCGCCGTATAAACAGCCGTGTGTCCGTGAACCAGATTGAAACGCAGTGTTTTTGAAGTGAGCGCAGAGGTGGGGTTAGTGACGGGAGAACACTACGTTGGAATCCCGTTCACGCACACACGGCTGCTTATACGACGCTCCTGATTGGTCCAGCTTGAAAGTTGTACAACTAAAAAACTAAAACTTCAACTGATTTTTGGAAAAGGAATTTTCTATTTATATTTTTTATTTTTATACGGCTATATGAGTCCGGACACTTAAGTCTGGGACACCCTGTATATACTCTCGTTGTAATAATTGTTTTTTGTATATATTAATTATTTTTGTGACCTATTATTTCTACACATTTGTTTGATGCGTTTTTATTCGAAAAATAGTTTTAGGAATTGTGAATTTCTTAATTTTATTAACAATATTATTGTAAAATAAATTCTCCAAAATTGACACGAACCAAAGAGATTTGTACATAATCCTTCAAGGAATAAAATTCACCCTAATAAGACATTAGAATTAAATAAGAATTGCAACTTTACCTAATGAGAAAGCAAAAATATAAATCTCTAAATAACTTGGTATTAGTCCCAGATAACAATGTGCGCGCACAATGATGGCGTATTGACTCGCACGCGTGCGGATTGTGTAGGTTTATATCCAATACGATTATTAGTATGCGGCCTACAACCCGCAAGTCACTTGAGAGGATCAAATGAATCAAGCCACTTATTTAAACATGATTGACAGTGTTTATTAAACACAAACTTTGAAAGATAATGATAAAGCCGGACGAACGGCACACGTGTGGAACATTCCACTGGATTCACATTTCAGAAGCGAATGGAATGGAGACGCAACTCTCATAGCTGCCGAGCTCATGAACACCACACCCCCCACTCCGCTGAGTGGTAAGGTTGGGTAGGCCATCCCTACAGTACTCCCCCCCTAGTGATAACGATAAAAAAATAACATTTTTACTAATTCTAATGTAAAGTACATTATTAAAAGTCTGAAGCTTCTAATGTGAGCATAACAAATGCAAATAATACCATTGAACTTGCGTGCCTGTCGCGCTGCGTTAAAAATTCGCATAATCAACAACATAGATAATCATTAAAAATCTAGCTTTGGCTTATGTTTTGGACGTATTAAGAAAAACTTGGCATAAAGCTTTCAAACGAAGTACGATCACAGTACAATTAAAGTCTATTCGAAATTAGACGAGAGTATCCGCAATTACATCGGAACAATGTTACTTATAACTAACTTACAATAACAAAAGTCGAATAATCTGAGTCGCTTATTTTGCTGAAAGTTCGAGTTGAACATCTTTTCTAATAATAAAAAAAACTAAACATCAAATCGCACTTGTTTTTTCTTCGCATAAGTCTTAAGAACAGGGCGAGAAACTGACGGTTCATTATTTAAAGGGACGTTACAAACATCCTCACGCAAAAAGTAAGCAGGTTTTAAGTGCTCAACTGAAACCTGACGCGGCACGCCGTTAACATTTATTGCATATACTCTATCCGAAGTACGGTTAATAATCCAGTGGGGACCGGTGTACGGGCGTTCCAAAGATTTCTTGACGGCCTTAACGCACATAAACACATGAGTGCACGAACTTAGGTCTTTATGAAAGAATATTTTCTTCTTATACTTATGGCCCACCGGGACCGGTTTAACCTCCCGCATGTGCTCCCGAAATTCCTCTAGGAACGCATGCGGATCAGGTGCAAAATCTTCCGGTAAGATGAACTCGCCCGGGATCCGCAAAGTAGTGCCAAAAACATATTCAGCAGGCGAAGCACCCGTATCAAGAACGTTCGAACGTAAACCAAGCATCACCGTAGATAAAGTATGGGTCCAATTGACATTAGAATGGCACATTATTGCCGCCTTAAGACTCCGATGCCACCGCTTAATCATCCCATTCGAAGAAGGATGGTACGCTGTTGTATGGATTCTATGACATCCAATGAGTTGTAATAAAGCCTTAAACAATTGTGATTCAAATTGAGCACCCTGATCGGTGGTCAAAGTCTCTGGAGCACCATACCGAGATATCCAATTATCAACAAATGCCCTAGCAACGGTCAAAGCCTCTATATCCTTCAGTGGCACTGCCTCCGGCCAGCGTGAAAAGCGGTCAATTAACGTTGAACAATACCTATAACCATCAGTCGTTGGCAATGGACCAACTATGTCCATGTGCACGTGCCGAAATCTCTCCTCAGGGGCGACGAAGTCGGCAGGAGCAAGATGATTGTGTCTTGTTATTTTCGACTGTTGACAGTCAAGACAAACTTTGCACCACGCTTTAATATCTTGATGCATGGAAGGCCATACGTAACGTTTACGAATTAATCGGTCTGAAGCCTTTGCACCAGGATGAGCCTTATTATGGAAAAGCTTAAAGAGGCGTTCACGCAGAGAAACCGGAACAAACGGTCGAAGAGTCGCACCAGAAAGATCGCAATAAACAGTTGTTTGATCTGGGCCCCAAAATACCTTGGTCAATTTGAGGGAAAGATTAGGATCTGCCAAAACGCGTTTTAAATCCTCGTCGTCCTTCTGAGCCTCCGCCAATTCAATCAGGCTCCATTCGGTTGGCAGCACAATGGACTCGACCCGCAACAGAGAGTCCGCAACCGGTTTGTGGTCGGTCAGTATTTTAAAATTGTGACCTTCCAGAAAGTGTCTGAAATACCGAACTGCTTCGTAAACAGCCGTAAGTTCGCGGTCATATGTACTATAAGAGCGCTGAGAAGGAGTAAATTTCCTGGAGAAAAAAGCTAAGAGACTCCACGATCCAGATATAAATTGTTCCAAGGAAGCCCCCATGCCCGAATCCGAGGCATCTGTGACGAGCCGAGTCTCTGTCTTAATAGAAGGATGAGCAAGAAGAGCAGCATTGGCTAAATCATTCTTGATTTTATCGAATGACTCTTCCGCTTCAGGAGTCCAAACGATCTCGCGTTTATCGTTTTTCCGAGTGTCATGCAAGAACTGGTTCAGGGGAGCCTGAGTCTCCGCTGCGTGCGGTAAGTTTCGCCGGTAAAAATTGGCTAGCCCCAAAAACCTGCGTAATTCCACGATCGTACTAGGCTTAGGAAATTGCAAAACAGCCTGAACCTTTTCTAAAGTTGGCTTAGAACCTTCGCCATTTATGGTGTATCCCAAAAACTCGAGTTCGTTCTTGCCCAATTGGCACTTACTGAGGTTAAGGCGCAACCCATAATCTTTCAATCGCTGGAAAACCATGCGAAGATGTTCCTTGTGTTCCTCAAAGTTAGCGGAAGACACAAGGACATCGTCCATATAGGCGAAAACAAAGTCCAGGTCACCAAGGGCTTGAAAAATATAGCGCTGGAAGGTTTGCCCAGCATGACGCAAACCAAAGGTCATCATCGGATATTCAAATAGCCCAAATGGGGTTATAACTGCCGTCTTAGGAATATCCTGAACCGCAACAGGAATTTGGTTATAAGCCTTATGCAAATCCAATTTAGAAAATACGGTCTTTCCATGTAAATTTGCCGCGAGATCATGAATGTGAGGCAACGGGTACTTGTCCGGGACGGTTACCGCATTAAGACGGCGATAATCACCACAGATTCGCCAACTGCCGTCCTTCTTAGGAACCATGTGGATTGGGGAGGCCCATGGGCTACTTGAAGGTCTGCAAATACCCAAATCCAACATTTCCTGGAATTCTTTCTTGGCGAAAGCTAGTTTCTCAGGTGACAAGCGTCTAGCACGCTCTGCGACGGGTGGACCATTCGTAAAAATACGATGTTCAACACCCTGAGCCTGAGGTGCGGACTCCTGTGCAATTTTAGTTATTTCCGGGAAATCTGACAAAATATCAGAAAATACTGAAGATCGGTCGATCGAGCTGATGCCAAATACGGTAGTATTTTTTAAAAAACCAGCTATACTAAGGCCTGTCGAGGTATCTACTAAGCGAGACTCGTGCAAAACTGGAACGAGCTGAAAATGAGCGAGGAAGTCAGCACCTAAAATAGGGTTAGGCACAGAAGTCACGCAGAAGTTCCACGCGAATTGCTGACGAAGTCTTAAATCAAGCGTTACGCGTTTTTCGCCGAAAGTCGCGACCGGTGAATTGTCAGCAGTAAATAGGACTGTGTCGGTTGGTTGAGCCTTCCCCTTTTTGTTGGCAGGTAGAATCGAAACGTCAGAACCAATGTCCACTAGGAATACCAACCCGGAATCACGGTCCCTAACATGGAGGCGTCTAGAAGTTGAACTGCCTGTGGCGGTCGCCTCCGTACGTACATGCGTAATTAGTTTTCCTTCTTGGGAGGATTAGGTTTCCAATCAATCGCGTGATAATAGCAAAATCGTCTCGAATTCCTACTCGAAGAACGCGCACGATTCTCCTGATGCCCTGAGCGAGACGGAGCACGAGATCGGCTCGACGTGGCTTCAAGCTTTTCTAGTCTATTTATAATCTGAAGTAGCATAGGCTCGAGAGAATCAGATGTAAGGGCAGTTTTCGTAACCGCTGCAGACTGTTGACTCTCTGATGGCTTAACCGAAGTTTCAGAAAGCTGAAAAGCGTTAGGTCGGTACGTCTCGACAATCTTGTCAGCCATTTGGGCCAAAGCTTGCAAATCATCTATATTTCCCACGGATAAAATAGCCCTAACCTGAGCAGGCAATTGCTCGAGAAGAACGGATCTCAAGACAACGTCACTGCAACCGAACTCGTTTAAATTTCTGAGTTGAGTAAGGATAAACGACGGTTTCCCGGAAGTCAGAACTTCTCCCTTCAGAAGTTGGCGTAGACGCGTTTCAGCAGAAACCGCATAGGAAGATATAATCCTGTCCTTAATTTGTGTGTATAGGTCCTGAGGCCGAGGGCGAATAGATATGATATCCCTAATGCAGGCCAGAACGTCCGGACCGAGAGCCTCTATCACGGTATCAGCTTGGGTTAATTCCGCAGTAATTCGCGTCACGTTAAACGATGACTCCACTTGTAGGAACCAAAGATTTGGATCGTTTTGTAAAAATCGCGGAATACGCGGATATCCCCAGCAAAAAAGAAAGAATTGATACGGATTGGGGCGAATTAACATTTTTGTAATGCGCATGAATCCCGTTTTCTGATTCGTTCGAACGCATTGAGACGCATTTAGATGAATTGAGACAGCGCGAATTGAATGAGTGTGGATTCGTATGAATGCGTGGTCGAGGTCAATACAAAAAAAAGTAATAAAAAGTGCATGCGTCGAGACTTGAAACAGGGATTCCTCGTGTATCAGTCCAGGGTACCCGCCACTGAGCTACGATGACAATTTACTAAACAGTTACAATAAATCCTATGTGCCCTGCACGTTGGTGTTCCTGTTACGGATTGAATTGTATAAATCAACACTTGCTGAAATTCGCCGTGACGGATTGGGGCGAATTCAAGTGTGTATTTTACTCTCACGAATTCAGACGCATTTACCAATGTTGAAGCGTATGCGTGCTGACGCATTAAAGTGTTTTCGCTGACTTTAGACTTTTGCACTGTATTCGTACGTATAGAAAGATTCAAAATTGAAATACCGTCTTCACGAATTTACATGCATTGACACATAGGTCCAATGCGTTATTGTCGCAAAGCGGGATTTGCAGGGTGCCTTAGTTTTTTCAATTCAATTCGTATCAATACTTTCTTTTTTGCTGGGTCTGTAAGCATCAATACGATTTGCCGGACCCCCAGCGAGATCATTCGTGTTCTCGCCCGGTTGACAATTTCCTTCCCCGTTAGACATAATGACAAATTTAAAAACGAGGTAGATCGCGTAAAGTAATACAACGTAGGGTACGAGCTCTAAAATCATTAAATCTCACGATAAAAGAGATCTTTGAAACATCCGTACACTGTGAGGTTATGCCCAAGTAATAAAGTTTACATTATGACACTAAAAAGGGACTATAACACTCTTGTCAACATCATTATTAACAACTAGCATTTAAAAATAATCTTAAAATAAATGCTCACAATATCGCGTGAAGTAATCATGAATTGTCGAAAACGAGACGCAATAACTATTCAGTACGTTTGACATCACCGTATTAAACTTTTAGTAAAAGTCGCAAAATTTGAACTAAATCTGTCCTTAAAATTCGCGATTATTACGCTGACAAAATTTGAGAAGGTTCATTAGGTTACAAAAATACTTAAAAATGTTTGAAAGTGATTAAATTCGCTGTAAAAACTTCAAAATTTAACACTGAGAAACGCTTGTGAACATTGTAAACACATTACGCAACATGATGCAACCGAGTAACAAAGAAATTAAGACGCATATTACGCAATTAAGTACTAATAAATACATTTACATCCGTTGAAAAGTACAAAAATACGCTAACAAAACGTTGTAATTATCCATTGAAGTAAAATCCACTGAAGATTTCCATAAAGCCGGTGTATTTCAACTATGATGCAATCATGCCGGCGTCCACGCCGAACAAAGGCAAAATCAGAATCCAGCCAAAATGATGATAAATTCCTCCAAAATTCCAAAAGTCAAGGTAAATCAAATTATAGGTGGTACAAACAATATGTCCACATCAGTAAATTGCTCATCAGCTTCCAAAATGATTAGATAAGAGCGTAGAAAAATCTCCAAACAAACTGCGACGCAATCGTCGGGGTCAACAATTTGTAGGTTTATATCCAATACGATTATTAGTATGCGGCCTACAACCCGCAAGTCACTTGAGAGGATCAAATGAATCAAGCCACTTATTTAAACATGATTGACAGTGTTTATTAAACATAAACTTTTAAATATAATGAGAAAGCCGGACGAACGGCACACGTGTGGAACATACCACTGGATTCACATTTCAGAAGCGAATGGAATGGAGACGCAACTCTCATAGCTGCCGAGCTCATGAACACCACACCCCCCACTCCGCTGAGTGGTAAGGTTGGGTAGGCTATCTCTACAATTGTCCCGCACGTGGCGCCATCACCCCAGCAGACATATGCGTCCTCAATTGCGACGCATATCGCTCGCACGTGTGAAGGTCGCACGCATGACGGTGATATGCGAGCTCCCAAAGTAATGCAGGATTTTAAAATATATTGTTTTAAATATTGTTATTAAATGAGAAGAGGAAAATTTTCACAGAAAAACGTTTTATTTTTATAATTAGCAAGTCATAACACTTAGACGTATAAATAGCGGAAAAGCCTATAATAATACATATAAGGACCGAATTTCAAATCATGAAGGCTGGCGGGTGACATATTCAACATTGACTTTTCTGTGAAATTTGTTTTGTACGTGGAAAATATGAAGACACGTAGTTTTTTTAATTAACATGGCGAGATTTTCACACTTTTTACGAATATAATAATATTTTACTTTAAAACCCGTGCTATTTTTGCAATTTATAAGATATAAAGTTTTTTCATTTTTCAGTTTATATCCTGCAGTTTTTTTACTTTTTAGAAATCCACAGAAAATTTCAAAAATAATGAAAAATGGTGAATTTATTTTGAATTTTTGAACAAAAAACGGTTTTTCTCAAAAAGCACCCTTTTTGCCTGAATTTTCTAGAAATAATAGCTACTAATATAGTCTACTAATCATCAATTTTCCGTTTGGTATTTTTTTGTCTTTCAGAAGAAAAAAATTATTTTGAATTTTCTTTTATAATAAATTTATTCTACCGAAAAACAAAAAAATATCGAACAGAAAATGTATAGCAGGCAGGCTTTGTTAGTATAATCTATTATTCCTACAAATTCTGGGCAAAAAATTTGGGTTTTTGAGAAAAATGTTTTTTTTTTCTTCTTTTTTTAATTCAAGATAATTTTACCATTTTCTACTTTTTTTGTGGATTTTGAAAAAGTGCAAGAAACTGGCTAAACTTAAACAAGTAAAACCTTTATATTTTACAATTTGCAAAAATGGCACGGTTTTAACGTAAAATTTTCAAAAAACTCATAGAGCCTTTAAAATTTTTAAATATTCGTCAAAAATGTAAAAATGTCGCTATGTTAATTTATCAAAATACGTATCTACTTATTTTCCACGTACAATATGTTTAATATGTTCAATTCAATTTATTTGTGTCAATATGTTTCAGAGGCAAGCTAATCCCTAATATGTCACCCGCCAGCCTGCATGATTTGAAATGGTTTCGGTGTATTTTAAACTATTATAAATAAATATTAAAACTAAAAAATATTTAATATTTCATAATACATATTAACGCAATCAACCGTGACTAATATATTAATTTCAATATACATACGCTTGTCTCTCGAAGCTATACACATAGAAAACAAAATATAAAATACAAACTTTTTATATTATAAGTACGTGAATTTTTTGTATAGACGGCCTCACACTCCATATGGGATAAAAATATAGGGACCTAAGGCTATTTTTGCTCACGCTCATAGGGTTCTTTTTTCGCGCTTAAAGGGTAACAAATGTAGGATAAATTCGTAGGAGTTAAATACAATTCAAAAGAATTCAAATGGATTGGAAAAATTTTGAAATAAAAAAAATTTGATTGATTTCCGTCAAATTGGAATGAATTTAGAGGAATTTAAGGGAAAAGAGAAGAATTCGATGAAATTCATAGAAATTCAAGGTGACTCTTGCAAATTTTCAAATGAATCAAAAACAATTTGAAAGTATGAAAAAAAATCACTGAATTCAGTAACTTTGAAATGAGCTTGGAAAAATTCAAGGCAATTCAAAGGAATTTGATGAAATGCCTAAGAAATGAAGGTGAGGTTAGAGGACTTTAGGATCAGTTAAATAAAAACATTTGAAAATTAAAAAAAAATCCACTGAATTAGGTAGAATTGAGTAAATTCAGAAGAATTAATTTTAATTTTAAAAAAATCAAAAGAGTTCCAAAGAATTTAGAATAATTCACGGCTAATTATTGAGAATTCAGGGTAAATTATAAAAAAAATTTCAAATCTCTTCAAATCTTTAAGACTCTACTAATTTTTAACCAAAAAAGTGAATAATGACTATAGAACAATTCAAAAGAATTCAAATTAATTGGAAAAATTTTTGAAAATCAAACAAATCCATTTATTTCAGTCAAATTTTAGTGTCTTTTAAGGAATTTTAGGAAAACGAGAAGAATTGGATAAAATTCATGAAATAGTCAAGCTATGTTTAAAAAGCAATCAAGTGAATTGAAAAAAAATAAGAAAAAATTCATTCAATTCAGTAAGTTTAAAATGAGTTTAGGAACATTAAAAGGGCATTCAAAAGAATTAGATGAAATGCCTACGATTTTAAGGTTAGTTTAAAAAACTTCAGGATGAATTAAACAAAAACTTTTTAAAAAGCGATTGAATTGAGTGAATTTAGAAGAATTTAAAAGAATTCCAAATGAATTGCAAAAAATATTTGAAAATCTCATAAAATCTTTGAAACCCAATAAAATCCTTCACTTCTTGTAAATAAATTCTTTAAAATACACTAAAATACTAAGATTCATTAAAATATTACAATTCATTAAAATATTAAAATACCTTAAAATTACTAAAACACTTGAAAATCCTTGAAATTGTTTAAATCTCTTGGAATTGCCTTGGAATCTTTTAAAATACCATGAAATTTTCCAAAGTTTTAGAAATGCCTTCAAACTATTAAAATAAATAAACAAATTTTCAGAATCTTTAAAAATCTCCTAAAATATTTTAAATCCTTTGAAATCCCTTGAAAGTTTTCAAACACGTTGAAAACGCCTGGGAATCATTTAAAACACCCTCAAATATTTCAAATCCTTTCCAATCCCATTAAATTACTGAAGTAAATTTAAAATTTACTATATAATCTTTTAAAATAACTTAAGATACTTCAAATCCCTTAGAATCTTCCGAAATCCCTAGACATTTTTTAAATCTCTTGATAATTCCAAGGAATTGGAAAAAATACCTTTAAATATTTCAAATCCTTAGATCATTTTACCAATTGATCTTCAGGACCAATTAAATAAAAATTGAATCAAAAAAAAATCCACTGAATCAAGTAAAATTGAGTGAACTTAGAAGAATTTAAGTGTATTAAAAAATATAAAAGAATTGAAAAAATTCAAGATGAATTAATAAGAATTCAGGGTGAATCCCAAATCTCTTCAAATCTTTAAAACCCTATAAAATACTTTACTTCTCTTGAATAAATTCTTTGAAATCTACTATAATATTATGAAATCCTGTGAAATTCTATAATTATATCTCCTGAAATCCTGGAAAATGTATTAAAATACATTGAGAGCTTTAAAATCCCTTAAAATCTTTTAAATCCTCGGAAATCTTATAAAATCAAAATCTTTTAAAATATCTTAAAACCTTATAGGCCCTGTTAAAGCGTTTCATAATCCATACCTTTCGAAATTCTAGACAATTGATTATCTTTAAATATTTCAAAAGCTTTGAAATCCCTTCAAATTAATGAAATTAATAAAAAATTCCTTGGAATCTTTTAAAATTGCCTAAAATATGGAAAATTAAAAAATCTTGAAAATGCATAAGAAGTAATAAAAATACCCTGGAATCTAAAAAAAATCTCTTCAAATTATTGAAATCTGTTAACAAAATTTTCGAATTGATCCTTTTATTCGAAGCTGTTCAGGATTCGGCATCTCCGAAGGAACTATCATGTTCGGAGAGGTTTTCTCCGTCTCCTGGACCCTTCAGTGCCTCCAACGCTGCAATTTTTTTCAACCAATATTATAAATGGAATAAAATCAATTATTTAAAAATTAAAAATTGTGCTTAAAATATTCATCCGTTAGATTATTTGTTCAAGTACTGAAGCTTTGGAATTAAAGCAGTCCAATTTTTAACAAAAATCTGTAAATTGTTTATTTGCGAACAGATTCGGAATCATCTTGTAAAATCAATTATACTTAAATGTTTAGTATTCGAATTACAGTTAAAATTTGAAAACCAATAATTATTTACATTTATTGTTAATGAACCTAAAACGTTTTTCACACAAAATTTTCAATTTCAAGCGATTTGAAATTTCAGCAACACAGTTGAATTTGAACAAATAGGATAACATTTTCATAAAATTGTTATTTAAAATATTATATTTCTATAACATTGATAGTATATAAGCACGATTATAATGGCACAAAAATATAAGAAAAAATAAGGTTATGTTTGTATACATATACTTACTCTGCGATTGATATTAAAAGCTGCGCTATATACGTGTGTATCCAATAAGCATGAACGCCTCAAAGCATTCTACCTTAAAATTATATGTAAAAAAAATAAAGAGTCAAACTTAGAAAATCGCGCTGAAAACTATAAAAACAAAACGTTACAAAACTCGTGCTGATCAGCTGATGACGGGAGACTGCGGAAGACAGAGTGGGGAGACTATAGAGGGCGCGTGTGGGCGCGCGCTTTTTAAACTTCTTATCTCAACTTCGAAGTATTAACATCATTATAAAAATGAAGGTGTATTAAAGTACTCGAAAAAGAAGTACAATAAAGTAGAAAATTAAGTTTTTAAATAAATAAAAATATCTAGGATCTAATTAGACCACTATTACGGAATTATTTATTATCTACAGGATGAACGCACGCGTGCGTCGCAGATAGGCTTTCGTACTCAGTCATAAGTGAAGTACGTCGTGATAACGATATGAGACGCATTACGCACGCACTCTACCTACCCATCACAGCATGGCGACAGGTGATGGCGGCATGCGTGCGTTATGACTCGCACAGCGTGCCTCGCACCCATGGTAGCGTTCAGGTTTCTCACCGAGTGCACTCGTCGGGTGAACCTGTGAAAGGGGCGTGGTTTACGAAAGTGATCTACGAAGTGTCATGTTCTTTGAACGGGTGCGAGTGAAAGGATTTGGCGCGAATATAAATATTGTCATCTTATGTTCACATATAACTACATAATATGTTTAATGCCCCTTTATTATATGATAATAGAGAGGCAGCGAAAGAAAAATATTGTTGCTGTAATGGTCCGTCCTGTCCGTCTGACCGGTGCGGGCAGAAAGTCCATGAGAGTAAAAGAGATAGAGAGCGGAAAGTTGGCCAAAAAGTACTCTCTATCTCTTTTACTCTCATGACTTTTCTCCCTGCACCGGTCAGAAGGACAGAGGTATAAATGTACCATAATTGCATTAAACGAATGACTGTTGCAAACGATGATGTTTACAACTATCCTAGAAAATAATAATAAAGATAGTGATTATGAGGTAGAAATTTGAATTGTGATGGAAATTTCAATGAAAGTTCGAGGCCCAAGGGAAACGCCAGTTAGAATAATAGGATTTGCTACTATGGGATTTTGGTCTTCTCACAAAATCACGAGGTGTTTTCCGAGCGCGAAATCGATATCCGTATACGTATTTATACACTCTTAACAATTCACTCTGCATTTTACCGCTGGTTTTATACAAATTTCATTTCAAATATGCCCAATTTTCCAACTTCCCGCTAATTCTTCCCGCCAATTTCAGAGTTCACTCGCATCCACCTACCTTTTTTCGACGGGTGAGAAAATCACCCATCGAGTGACCCCCGCCCGCCACTCTGGTGATTTCTGAACGGTTCACCCGAGTCGATCCGCCCACTCACCCAGCGTCGCTGAATGGTTCCGAGTGCACCCGAGTGCACTCGGTGAGAAACCTGAACGAACCCCATGCGAGTACTGTGGGTGCACGATTGTTATCTGGGGTGTTAGTTACTTTGTGTAGCAGGGCGCTTAACATTTTCGTTGATACTTGCAGACAGTGTAATGCCTGTTGTGCTATACCAGAGATTCTCTGGCTATACAGTGTACTGTAAAGCCGGGTTTACACCAAGCGAGCATCGTTCGCAAACGTTCGTGAATGTTCGCAAACGTTTGCGAATGCTTGCGAGCATTCGTCAACAGGGGGGGGAGCTTCCCGTTCACACTGCCTGAGCCGAGCACAGCCGAACAGTTGTTTGCTAGCATGCGTCCACATTCGTCCGTGTTCCGACAAGAGTGCACGAACATGGCACCCACATTATCAAAACTGTCAATTTCTTCAAAATTTTAAAGAATTTCAAACGAAAATAATTGAAAATTGTACTATTTCATGAAATGTGATTAA
>CAKNXH010057559.1:88202-116958 GCA_932178445.1 Andricus quercusramuli | reverse complement strand
TTTCATGAAATGTGATTAATATAATATTAATTTTATTAATATAATATGTTATAATGATAAGAACCAAATTTGAATTTCATTTTTTAAGAAATTTATTTAACTATTCTTTTGTTTAGTATTAAGATTTCAAACATGAAGATGTAAAAAAAAATAAAAACTGAATAATTTTATTAAACAAATGATTCAAATATAGCAGTTTCCAGTTTTCAAAATTGTAAAGAATTTCAAACGGAAATCATTGAAAAGCCAATTATTTCCAGGCACTTTTCGTTGTCCCACTCCATGTTTTAGAATAAAAACAATAAATTCGATGCACTCCGAAAAATGCTGTTCGTGCTCCTGTAGAAGTACCGTTTACACCGGACGCGCAACGAATTCTGAATCCCTTTGATGGTTCGTCGATATACCGAGAAGCGGCCGAACACGGACGAGCACGAACGAACGTTCGCGAACACTGTTCGGTACGGGCAAGCGTTTACATCGAGCGAGCTTTTGTTCGAGAACGTTCGCGAACAGCGTTTGCGAACGATGCTCGCTTGGTGTAAACCCGGCTTAACGTGAAGAGAAAGAGTTCGAACCGCTTGAACACTCCCGGGCTCATTGGCTGAGCGCGCATAGTGGTTTCAGTGGTGGGGGGTACGGCACGGACTGGAGGGATCCGCTCGTTAAAAAACGCGAAACACGTAAGTGATAGGTCAAAATCGATGTCAATTTATGATACGGATATCATATTATAGTGTAGTATACGAGGCCTGGCTATTAAATAACGAGACTGGTTACGAAAAAGGGTTTTATTATAGAAATTATTTTACATTCGAATGCTCCCCTTCAATATATTCCACTTCCCTCGCTACACACCTTTCCATACGTTTTTTCCATTGATCGAAGCAGTGCTGGAAGTCTTCTTTGGTGAGGGCCTTTAGGAGATCTGCCGTTTTTTGCTTTACCGCTTCCATCGACTCAAATCGGGTCCCTTTCAAAACAGCTTTTATCTTCGGAAACAAAAAAAAGTCGCACGGTGCCAAATCTGGCGAGTATGGCGCGTGTTGGAGCACTGGAATGCGTTTATCGGCCAAATACCGCTTCACAGATAGCGCGAGTTGAAACAGTGACAGGGCGACCTGGGCGCTGGTCATCTTCAGTGCTCTCTCGGCCTTCACTGAAGCGCTTACACCACTCAAAAACACGCGCACGAGATAGAGAATTGTCCATATAGGCCTCTTGCAACAATTTATAGCACTCGGTCGGAGTTTTTTTCAATTTAACGAGAAATTTGAGATTGATACGTTGCTCGTGTTTTTCGTCACACATGGTTTTCGGCACGAGGAAAAAACACGTCCGTTTCAAATCGCTGCTGCACACATACTAAAATAGTGACGAAAACTCTTGGATCATGGACGAAAACGTGTTTTGGTACGTGAATAGAGAAGATTTGCAGCTACCCAACGCACTACTCGTTTGTTCCCCCACACCTCTGGGGCACCCTCTAGGCGCGCAGTCTCGTTATTTAATAGCCAGACCTCGTATGCGGTACTCAAAACTCAAAAATGACATCCATTCTTACCTATCTCTTGCGGTTTACGAGATAATTGTTGTTAAAAACAACAATAATGGAAGGTTCCCCTCAGGTCCCAGTGGAACGTTCCCAAGGGCGGACATTTTACACGTTCCGGGAACATTCCAGTGGAACGTTTCGAAGGTGCCCGCGGAACGTTCCCGGAATGTTCCGTGCTATTAGTGTACATTGCATTGCATGGTCATAGAAAATTCAAGTATTTGTTGGACAGATAATTTTTGGTCAAAAATCCATATTTACTGGTTGAAAATTCAACAGTTTTGTGAAAATTAGTCTTTTTGGCTTACAAGCTCAACAATTTGGTTGAAAAATAACCTATTTCGTTGAAAAGTCGTATTTTTGGAATGAATTTAACTGTTTTTATATGAAATTTAAATACATTTTCGTTAACGATTCATCTCAATATCTAGTGCGGAGGAAATAACCTAAAGAAGAAGTGGAAATCATAAATTCGTCAAGCGCAAAGCTATTGTCGTCCGGATACAGACCATACAAACATTTCTTTAAAATTTACGGACCCGCGTGGTCATCTCACTTTTACATGGAGTGAATTATGTATACACTGTGAAACGGAGATATTTACAATGTAATTGGCATAAATATCAAAATGTGTATGTACTTTTCATCACCCTCATTCACTCTTATTTACAAACTCCCATTCTCTCCTGAATATAATTTATTATCTTATCAGTGTTCTTATAATATCATTCAGTACTTATTCCAAGTTTTTTTGTAATTCATTTTTTCAATATTTTCATATTATTTCTTCCTACAATTTCATTTTCCTATAATAGTTTGTCGTACGCTGAGTACGCGTCAAACTCAAACTGCGCGGTCATAATAACAAAATGGTGGAATTAAGCGGTTGCGTGACTTGGACGAAACGGAGCCCTCAAGTGGCCAGACCATGTATTTATTGGATCATCCGTCCGACGTCCAACGGAAACAGAAAACATTCCAAAAACATTCGAACATCGACCGGCCCACAAAAAAATAATAACAACTGCGGAAAGAAAGTAAAGAACAAAAGAATTCGACGAAATTGTCGAGAGACTTATTTGCCTTTACTTGTGCGTTTTTAAAAAGTTTTACGGAAATGTGAATTCGCTTTTGCAATACTGTCATGATTATTGTACTTTTTCATGTCTTTTATCTGCTTGGAAAACTGATATACACGCGGTACAATTGTTGCAAAAAAACGCAAATCTTCGACATCGCCAACACAGAATGTTGTGGAGTCATGTATTTACCTTCAAAGGACCGAAATTCCGCGATGGGAAAGCTTGCTCAACCACCAGGGGATACTTCAGACGATGAAGTAGACATGGAAAGTAAAATTAAATTTTCCCCCCCCGCATATATTCAGAGATATATCGCGGTTCAAGCAGTCTTCGAGGAAGCCCGGTACAGAGGAAAGCTTCGCAAGGTACTTATGATTTTTTACTTATTTGTATTCAAGTTTGTATGTTCATAGGTTGACAAACTAACAATTGACTATATTTAGTTCCAATTTTTATTAAAATAGGGTCATTAGAAATGTATTTCTATTGTAACTTCGGAAATAATTGGTCGATTTAGAGGTTAGAATGTGATTTTTTAATTGATGTATGAGAAGGCGAGGAAAAAAGGATTTTCCGATAAAAGGTTTCTTTATTTTTAGATGACTTTTAGATTTCGGAATCTTAAATTTGATAGGTTCTACTTTGTATGCATGTTGCCCTGTACACTTTAGAAAATACATGCAATGTCTACTCGTGTACTACAAAATTCTGGTTATTATTCGTACACAAATTTGCAGAATCTTCATTAATCTTAAACATTTAAACACTTATTGCTTTCAAGCATTTTACACTTCCAGTCAATTATCAATTCATCCTTTTATACAAAGTAGTATTATTATTGTCTGAACCAAAAATCATGGTACACAAGTGGATGAGAAGTTACCCTAATAGCACGGAACGTTCCTGGAACGTTCCGCGGGCACCTTCGGAACGTTGCACTGGAACGTTCCCGCAACGTGTAAAATGTCCGCCCTTGGGAACGTTCCAGTGGGACCTGAGGGGAACCTTCCATTATTGTCGTAAACCGTAAGAGATAGGTAAGAATGGATGTCATTTTTGAATTTTGAGTACCGCATATACTAAACTATAATATGATATCCGTATCATTCATTGACATCGATTTTGACCTATCACTTACGTTTTACGCGTTTTTTATTGATATTAATAACAATAACGTTAATTTATGTTTGGAGCGTTCCAGTGGAACGTTCCCAAGCGGCGGACATTTTACACCTCCCTGGAACGTTCCGCTGGAACGTTCCAGGAACGTTCCGTGCTATTAGGGTAGTTAAACTATTTCCTAATTGGACAATTATAAATGTAGATTATGAATATAAAATAGAAACTTAAAACAAATATCTTGCAAAATTTAAATTCTCTTGTTCAAGATTATTCTTTGGAAAATTCCATGCTATAATGAATATATTTTGAAAAATTGGTTAATTTTTGCAGGTTGTCGATTTTGGTTGTGCAGAACTTGCTTTTGTGAAATATTTAAAAAATACACCAGGAGTAGAAGAGATTCTCTGCGTAGATCTGGACAAAGAGGTTTTAGAATTCGCTCAAAATAAAGCAGCTCCTTTGCACGTCGATTACTTACACACCAGAGATGCACCTCTAATCATCCGCATTATCGAAGGAAGTGTAACGCATAACGATAAATTACTGGAAAAAACCGACGCCGTGATTTGCATAGAACTGTAAGTCGTAATGCGTACATAAGACATTCTTAAAACTTCGAAGACCTTTAAATAATCATAATAATGATCTTATCTGCATTTTCAGAATAGAGCATTTGTATCCTGACACTTTGACAGACCTACCTTACAATATTTTTGGATACATCAAACCTCAAGTAGCGATCATGACTACACCGAATTTCGAGTTTAATGTTTTGTTCAAAAAGCCCGGTTTCAGGCACTGGGACCACAAATTCGAATGGACTAGAGAACAGTTTCATGATTGGTAATTTAATTTTACTATTAGTTTTGGCTTTAATTGTATTCTAATTAATTCCTATTTAAATTTATAATCAGAATACGTAATCTTACATGCGGTTTCATTTTCAGGGCAGATAATATTGCTTCCAGATTTCCGGAGTACGAAGTTTCATTCAGTGGAATTTGTAAAGGTCCCCCTGGATCAGAAGATCTCGGGTGTTGTTCCCAAATGGCGATTTTTCACCGGCATTCAGACCTAAACGAAAACGTGTTCCCAGGTGCTGAGGGTCTTTTCAAAGTTGTAGCTACTCACGAATATCCCTTCCATGTTGATAATCGCTCCGATGAACAGAAAGTATTAGACGATACTGTTTATTATATACGTTCCTATTCTATGCACAGTTTAGAATTCACAGATCAAGTGCCACTGGAGAAGTTACTAGATCCACTAAAAAAGTATTACGTTACTTTAGATTCGTTAAAAGACCTTTTAGAGCAAAACGGATGGACCGTCGTCCATCGAGAAGATGGACCAGTAGTCTTAATTCCAGAACCGTCAGAATCTGAAAATAGTTCCGACAGAGAAAACTGGAATGATTTGGATTCAATATGGAACGATTACGAACTCATCGAGGATGATTGGGATGCTGATCCAGGACCGCCTGCTCATTATTCGGCTGAGAAACTTGTAGATATGGTAATTCAGCGAGAAAATTGGGATGAAGAGCCTTCCATTCCGCTTGATCCATTGCTGGAGGATTTAACAGTTGAAGAGGAAGCCAGTAGTTCAAGTACAGATGTTACAAGACCTGTGCATTCGGAAGAAAATATCGACAGGCATAAGCATGCCAATGAAAATCGAGAGTATATTTCCGACATTACTATAGAAGAAAGTACTGAGATGAAAGGTGAGCTTGAAGCAATTCAAGGTCCCTCGACGTCTTCCTCCTATCACGATTTACCAGAACAGGCCGAATATACTGCTAACGCGATGGAAGACCCTGATCCTCTGACCTTTAGCTTTAAAGAGATCCTTGACCACAAAACGGAATTGTCTTCTCAGAAACTTCCCGAGACAGAATTCAAGTTTTATTCATCTAATGATCGGTCTAAGACTAATTCTTGCAGTGGAAACTCTCCACGACGTACTCATCGCAAGGCGCCAAAGAAAGCGATGATTTCTCGAAAGGGTGTATTTGATGAATTGGGAAGTTTGTGCAGCATGTACTTAGAACCTTCTCGCAATGAAAATTCGAACACGTGCTTCGAAGATTTGAGCAATAGATCTTTTGAGAGCACGATTTCCGCGATTTCTTCAACAAGTGATTCGATTGTGTGTGCTGAAGTGTATGAGGATTTAGTTTCCAGCAATGGTCTAAGTATTTGTACTAAAAAACCAAGAGTGGATGATAGTTCAACTAGTTTTTCTGGCAGCGCATTGAATACACCACCCAAATTTGCTAGTTCGCCGAGATCCGCAGTTGGGTGGGAGAGAAAGTATACGAGGCATGAACATCTTAGAAGAGGAAAGGAGATTTTGAATGAAGCCGAAATGTGGGAAGGTAATTTAAAAAAATAAAAGATTTAATAAAAATATGATTACGTACTAAAATGTCAGTGTTCGAAAGTAACGTGTACTTCTACAGACGTTAAAGTTAGAATTATAAGTTTTCCGTAACAAATTAAAGACCATAAAAAGTAATTATTTTAATAGAAAACGATCAAAATAAACAATTTTTTAATTATCTTCGTCATAATTTTGATGTTTTGAAATTGAAAACCCTATCCCTTTACTTTAAAGTCACTTGATATCACCTGGAATTGTGCAGTTTTCAATTAGTAATTGTAATTGTTTATTTAACATTGGCCATTTAAGATTTTATTTTGCTTAAACGAAAATCATAATTTTGATTCAATCTTCATCATTCATGGCTTATTTTGCTATTTAAAATTGTATTTGAATATATATATTTTAAATAAGCTAATTAGGTGAGTAGCTAGATCTTACGTAATTAATTAATTAAAAATGTATTTCATTCAAGTTTAACTGTGTTTTAATAAGAACCAAAAAAAATGGTAGATAATATTTCATTGCACAAAAGAAACTATAAAGATTGAATCAAAATTACGATTTTTTTTTCTAAAGCAGAATAAGACCGTTTAAAATTTGAAGATTGAAAATTGAATAATTGTGAATATAAATTCTTCCAAATTTAATAAAAATAATAGATGATTTTACAAAAACTATACTGAAGTCTGAACCCTTGATATCTAAACAATTGTAAGTTTAAAAAGTTAAAAATCGAATAAATTCTGATTGAATCATTATAAATTTTGAATGGTTTCAATCTCAGAATGATGAATTTTTAATTTACAACGCTCTAATTTCAATTGCTTTTAATGCTTATTTTCAGAATTGTTCAAGTTTGCACATTTGAATATTCAAGTATTAGTCAGGGTAGTGCAAAAAACCCAAAAGTGCGAGTCGGATCGACTTTTTTTGATCGGGTTCGAATTGTCGAACATTTTCACGTAGCTCGGATCTTTTTTAAAATTCATTTACTTCAATGAAGTATTTAGAATTGAGTAATCAAAAAATTGTTTTTTTTTTTTAAATTCCTATCCTTCGAATTGGAGTATTTTAAATGTACTTAAATATTTTTAATTCAAAATCTAAAGAATTTGATAATTTAGCCATTGATGACCAAATTCAGTGTTCATTTAACAAATGTTAATTTTCAGGAATGGCGATACCTGAATCGGTGAGTAGTAATAACCCCTTGCAAAGCACTAGCCAGACGGCCTCGCGGAATTTCAGCATGGCCAGTACATCGTCATCTTCCATAGATAGGGGGTATCCTGACGAAGTTAATTCCATGTGTAAATCTTCTCTTGTAACCGATAATGATGTAGCTGCCTCGAGTGAACACTTTGAAGATGAAGAGAACGTAGTCGATTCAACGCATGTAAATAGCACAACCTCCTTAGACAAATCAAGAAATTCACAAGGATCTTTTAAAATTGCTGAAAGAACGCCAGTGAACGATGTAGTTCACAGAGAGTCTACATATATTTCAAATGAGTTAAGAAATATTAGAAATTATAGAAATGTTGACCCAACGGAAACGATTGAAGCTATCGAAGCCAAAGGAATAGCCCCAAAGTTTGAAATTTGTGCAGAGGCGTTAGAAAACCTCAGGGATGAAGCAGAGTTTGAAAAGGTGATTGATAAAAATCAATCAAGTTTTGTTTTTCTAGATTTGTCACAAATGATTGAAGTGAAAGCGATTTCTTCAGAAACTTTAGATACGCCGCCAAATAGCTGGTCTCCGGAAGTAATGGATTCTGGGTACCCTAATTCCGCTTCAGCTCACGACATGACACCAGAGTACGATTTGCCGAGTATAGCGCATGATAGAATCTCAGATTCTGAGTCACCCAGTATTGCGGAAGCACCAAGGCCGGGATTTTTGGAATTGCTTGAGGTAGAAAATGGCGATTTAGCAAATAATAATCGAGACTATGAGGGAAATAATATGATCGCTGTGCATGACGACGAAGATGATGATCTACAACCGCTTATTGCTGTTTTAGAAGATGACTTGGAAAACGAAAATGATATTTATGTTTTGCAAAATGGTTTTCCTGCTTGGCTGCTCCGTATATTGCAGATGCAAGACATTGATGTCGCTGGTCATATGCAACCACTTCATCGTCTACTGGATGAGGCGGCTGGTGAGAATAAAACTTGTATTACTTAACAATTTTTTAAGTTATAAAATTCTTAGAAAATAAAAAAAAGTTAACTACAAGAATAAACATAATTCAAAAAAGTGACATGCGCCTACAAAAAAAGGTTTTCGTAACCTATTTAATCAATATCAAATCAATTTCAAATCAGATAGGCAGTGCAACTCCAAGTTACAGAATCATTTGCCTATTTTTTAAAGAAAATATGACATATATTTTACCGTTTTGAGAAAAAATCATTTTCGCAAAGTTATGAGTATCTGTTTGATATTTTAGGGTTGATTTTTTGAAAAATGCAGATTTTTTTCTTGAAACCTTAAGTAAAGTTTGAATTCAACTTTTGTCCTAATTGCGGTATTTAACTTTTCTTTCCTGAATCTAGCGAAGTTAATTTTTCTCTTTCGAAATGCATGAGAAAATGAACCAAATGTTGACAATTAACGGAATGGCGGCCGTTTTTCTAAAAATATTAAAATTCTATTTTCTCAAAAACTTTTTTTGTTCCTTTTGTTGTTGTTGAATTGATACTTCTATGTATATGGAAAACGCATTTTGAGTTTTATGCCGCCCAAACCATTTTTGTGGCCACGAGTATTTTTTTTTCTTCGAAAAATGACATTTTTGCATTTCGTTTAGAAAAAACGAAAGATTCGACGGATTGCTAAAAAAAACTTTCTTCGTTTTAAAATAACCAAAAGACAGTCAGAATTACTCTTTTATGATATCTTGCATTGTTCGCGATAAAAAATTAAATATCGATTTTTCGAGAAAAAAAATTCTCATGGCTATTTTGAGTGATTTTTGACTCACCTCTTATTTCTAAATACGAAGTATAACTGTAATTTTATATAATCGTCAATCGAAGAATTATTAATGAGTTACAACTATTTCATACTAGCATAAGAATGCTTTCAATTAAATTCTTTAGACAATTGTTTTTATTTGAGAAAATCGATATAATTTAAAGATCAACTCAGACGGCAGCCTTATAAACTATTATATTCTTTTATGACAATAATATTGGTCTTTAATGTATCGACACGGGTCAAAAAAATTTGTTTGACTAGAGAAGCATAACGTGTTACAAAACCTCTGTGACCCCTCCCCCTTTTGGTGACACTTTTTGACGTTAGAGCAGTCCCCCTCCCCTTCAGAGCGTCACGTCCCTTGCCGAATGTCGTTTTTATATGAGAACAAATTTTTGAAAAATGTTGGATAAAATAAAAGAAGTGTATTTTTCTATTAAATTCGACTCTTCCCAGCTGAATTTTGAAAAAATGACGAAACCTAAAATTTAAAATACTCATAAATTTGCGAAAATGATTTTTTCTCAAAATGGTCAAATATATATTATTTACATTGAAAAACAAAATATTTAAGAGGCGAATAATTTTGTGACTTGAAGTTGCACTACCTGCCTGATTTGAAATGGATTCGGTTTCAAAGAAAAAATAAGGGGATGCCGTTAGATAAAAGGGTACTCAATGGATAGAGGCTATCCCGTGGGATAGTAAGAGTCCTGAGGAATAGGTGGATTATCCTGGGATAGTAAGAGACCAGAGGGATATATGAGGTTCCATGGGTTAAGTTGTGTCCCGAGAGGTAGTAGAGTTTCCGTGGTTTATTATTTATTTATTTAAGATGACATAAGCTCAACAGCCAATATGACCAATAATTGGGCTACAAAGTGTACATATATACATACTTAGCTCAATGTGTGTGTTCATGGAGAATAGACATAAGGAGCCCAAAGTAATGTAACGAAAAATGAGCACTTTTGTCGATGGAGTTTCACACCGAAACATCCCGAGCGTGGCGCTAGTGTTCGAAATGTATGGAAGTATGGCCGTTGACGTGTGAGCATAATCATATTACCTCAATTGATATTAAACGAAATTAAACAATTAATTATTTGAACTTCGTACTCTTTCCGTGAACAACTTACCAGATGTTATGTAGTCAATCACTCACTGAACACGGGACGCATTCTATCTTGTCCATCCAATCTTTTTATTCAGTTAATGCAAGCGTCTTTTGATCCATCGTCGGTTTTAGCTTTTGAATTGAATCAGCCGAAACTATCGCCGCACCATAAACTAAACAATTGATGTTCCAGAGGTTGGACTCCTCCGAGATATTCTCACGGACGGAGGCATCCATTTCAGCCAGATCTTGGGGCTTATGAGGAACCCGGATGTCAATGTTCCTCCTTGTCCTGAAATCGCTATCATCTCTCAGGAGGTGCCTGCTTCTCGCGGTTGGTCTCAATTTCGCTTCCTTCTCTTCGTCTGCGGCTTGTTCATACAGTGGTTAGGGATGCGCTATGCGTACATATCCAGTTTTCGAGAGGTAGACAACTTGATTTCGCAAAGGCTTATGCGAAACGTGGTGAAACTCTGGTTGTTTCTGGCACCACAGAGTCCAGCAAGTCATCCTTGAGTCGATTCGTCCACGTAATATGAGCGTTTCGCCGGTTTGTCGTCGTGTTTCCATCTAAATTATTTCCAACGCTTCAAACTCTGGGGTAATCGGCAATGTTTACCGACTCATTGTCGGGTTCCCTGCGCGTTTGATCGTATTTAACCGCATTTACAACTTCTTGGTGGTTTGGTGGTGTAATTTTGTTCCCACGAGCAGCTAGGTAAAGTGTTTTTTCGTCCTTGTGGAGCCTCGTATGCAAGGATAAAGCTGCATACTTCGAGAGTTCGCCCGGTATACCGGAGTCATCGTTCGAGACCCCTCACCCAGGTGCCATTCAGCTTTCGGCAGGGTTGTCACTCCTCCGCTTCGGGGTTATTCCTTCGAGACCATCCCTGGTCAGTTGTCCACGATTGCTTATTAATTATTATAACCGTATTCTGCAGAAACCCTTCGTACAGCGATCCTCTATCCGCAACCTGCGGACGCGTCCGGTGGCTTTGTCATAGGCCCTTCAGCTCTATTGCAAAGGAATCGAAACCAAATTGAAGCGGGAGCTAGTCCGGACGGATATATATATATATATATATATATATCGCGCTGACCCGTCGCGCCTCTTCAGCGATCTCCCTCTTTTTGTAAAAAATCCACCCAAGCACAAGGAGGTAGAGACTTTTTGGAGAGAGGTGTACAAGATCCCGAAAACACTAGAGTTGAAAGAAGATACTGACAATATCATCCGCTTCAAGGAGTTTTGCGAAAACCTCATAAAATCTGAGAAGGAATGTCCATCAGTCACTGCCGAAGAGGTGAAAAAAGCACTTAGAGGCACGAAGAACTTTTCCACTGCTGGACCAGATTATATCAAGAACTTTTGGTGGAAGAAGTTTACTTTTATACACCAACATTTGGCCCGCATATTCACTTCATATTTAAAGTCGGAGACGCCCATTCCGCAGTGGCTGGTGTTAGGACGCACTATACTCCTGCCGAAAAAAGGCAACTTGTCTGACCCAGAGAATTACAGTCCAATAACTTGTTTGAACATACTGTATAAGATCTTCACAGCTGTCCTAAACAACAGGATTGTTCGACGAATTGAGTCTGTATGGCGAAAGATGTACGAACAACGCGGCTCGAAAAAAGGTGTAGCAGGCTATCGAGAGAACCTGCTAATTGACAGGGGTGTCTCTAAAGACGCTGCAGCCCATCAGCGCGTCCTGTCAATGGCCTGGATTGACTACCGGGAAGCTTTCGATTCAACCTCTCATAGACGTATCATCTGTCTGTTGGAAAGCTTGAAGGTACATCCACACATAGTGAGATGCATAGAGATTGATGCCTCTTTGGAAAACTAGATTTACTATCTCATCTAGAAATTATCGTCTGATAACGAAAAACGTCACCTTCCAGAGGGGCGTCTTTCAAGGTGATACCATGAGCCCTTTTCTTTTTTGCATCACAATTCCGCCGCTATCTCTCGCACTACGAAATTCTCCTGGATACCTCTGTGGCGACACTAATCAGCGCGAGCATAACGTGACTCTTGTATTTTATATGGATGACCTGAAGATCTATGCCTCTGGTAAAAGCAAACTTCAAACTGCTATAAATATCGTCAAGAACTACACATGAGAGATTGGGATGCACTTTGGTTTGGACAAGTGTACCAAAATTAATTTGAAGAAAGGAAAGATTACTGGCGTTCCCAAGGACCCTGAGCTTGTAGATATAAGTGTTATTAGACATCTTAATACTGGAGAGACCTATACGTACCTGCGCGTGCCTCAAAGCCGCATTCAGGACGTAACATCAGTGAAGGAGTCTCTCCGAAGCAGATACAAGCATCTTCTTCGACAGATTTGGTCTTCCAATCTGTCGGCGTTGAACAAGGTATCTGCGACTAACATGATTGTCGTCCCGGTTCTACTCTACTCGTTTGGGGTGGTTCAATGGACGAAGAACGAGCTCAAGGCCCTTGATGTCACCACACGTAAGATCATGCATTTGCACAAAAGCTTGCTTATCAATTCGTCAGTTCCGCGATTATACATTTCACGCGGTCAAGGTGGACGCGGACTTTTGAATCTCCAGTGTCTTCATAACCGAATTGTTCTAAGTACAGCTTACATCGTTGCGAATGGCAGAGATGCTCTCCTAAAGATGGCCAGGAACCACGAGAGGATTGGCGAAGGAGCGTTCCTTTACAAAGCCGCGGAACAAGCGGCCGAGACCCTTGGCCTGAATTTTAACATCAGATGTGAGGAAAGTGCATTACTCCATCTAGATGCTTCACGTCTGAAAGCCGAAATAAAGAAAGCAGAGGTTGGAAAATTTCACCAAGAGCTACTCGACAAGCATATGCACGGAAACGTTCACAGAAATGTAGAAAAACAGTCCTTGTCGAAGGAGCAATCTTTTTCTTTCCTTAAATCATCAGGACTCAATTCAGGTACAGAAGGTTTTATTTTTGCTTCCACCTTAGCATACTGTGACCGCATTTTATGTCAAGAAGTTCCCAGTGATAGGTGCAGAGCGTGTCATGCACACGCCAAGTACCTACAACACATATTATCGGGGTGTCCGACCCACGCAGGAACCACGTACATCTATAGACATAATGCGGTCCTAAGAGTACTTTATTACCATCTTTGTCGCTCTTACGGTGTTGGTCGCGACCCTGCCCTGCCAAACGCTCCAAGGGATATAGAGTCAATTGTCCGAAACGAGAAGTGGAAAATTTTCTGGAACTACGAGTTTCGGGCAGCAGTCTCCGTTGCGCACTCGAGGCCTGACATTGTTCTCCAAGACTTCGAGAAACGAACTATATTCGTGATCGAATTCTTGGCTCCATCCGAATACAACATCACTGCAAAGAAGAAAGAAGAAGAGGAGAGGTATCAAGACCTTAAAAGAGAACTGTAACGACTGTACTTAAAATATATGGTGCGAGTAATTGTCCTTGTGATAGGTGCTCTCGGAGGTGCGAAACTGTCACTGGTTCGTAACCATAAAGCCATACCCGCGTGCAAAAAATATGCCAAGACACTTGCGAGATGGATGCAGAAAGCTGTCATCCTTGGGTCGCTTCGTGTCCTCAAGACACACGAGGGTTTCGCCAGTCTGTCATTGTGATTTCGTCGTGCCCTGTGACCACCCATCTCACGGTTGTGAGACGTGGCCATATGTGTGTTTTACCGCGGTTCTACTGGGGGCTATTGACATTTTTTAGATGGCAGTTGCTCTTAGTGGGACCCTGCGGTGGTTGTTTAATCTTTACATCATGAGTTATAAGCAAAATTTGGCGTTAAATATGATCCAACGGTAAGAGCAAAAAGGACGATTAAACTCTAACAGTATTTTTTCGATAACTTACCCGCCATCTAACAGTAATACATATTTTTTTCCAGAGCGATCAAAATGGTACTTAACAGTAAAAAAATTAAAATCTGGTTTTCAATAATATTTGTCTTAGTTACTGGTAAAACATAATTCCGTCTATATAATTTTTTAAATGTTTGTATACTATTTCTCAATTTGTGGTTTGTCATTTGTGTTTGACCCACGAACTTTCCTTTCTTGTTTTTTAATTCGATTGGCTGCAAGCCAGGACAATTTGATAGTAGTCACAGGGAAGCGCGAATCCGAGTGAGACGCTAGTAGATGGCACATAAGAGCGTCTCGGTCGCACTCATGAATATTAATATAATGCATTTGGCCTTTCTACGTGTATAAGGGTGTGTCACGTATGTAGTTTCAGTCTTTTGCTAACGCCCATGGGAAGAATATCTTCATTATATTATATCTCATAATTATAATATATTATATCTCATCTTTCATTATTATTGCCTAGTGTTGAATTAACACCGAAAAATTGTTAAATTTTTGTACGTGTTTTTTGTTTCAAGATTAAAAAAGATAGAAGATAGATTTAGAGATCGCCTTCATTTTCTTTCCTCTTTCTTTATTTGGGTTTTTATTATTTTTAATGGAAATATTTGCGCGTGTGCTTGTGCAAATTAGTTTTGTCTGATTTCTGGAGTTAATTACCTTTTAATTTCTGAGAATTTTGTTGAAATTCTCTTAGAGGAATTTTAATTTTGTTTTAACCATTTAACTGGTGGACTTGAAATAGACGTTGTGTGCCAAAACGGATACAAGCAAATAAGTTCAGATTCGTAACCAGTGACCAAAAGAACTAGGGGATACCAAGTTTCATAAAAATCTATTGGGTTTTACGGGAGTTTTTCAAGGTTTATTGTGTCATTATTAGTTAACAGGTTAATCTAAATTTAATTTATTTCAGGTGGAGATGCTGCAAATGTTGACTTTGATGAAGGTTTCAGTATTTCCTCAGATGAAGAAGATCTTGAAGACGATGATGAAAGTAGTACCAGCGAAGGTATCGGAAGTCTAAACGTTGAAGACTTCTCTAGGGACGGCAGAGGTGACAATCCTTAAAACATTTCGCTCATAAAAGGAGGTGCGTTTGGAAGCTGATTATAGACTATAACTCCACTAAGAAATTTCTAGACGCAAAGTGCTACATTTTTACCCGCTAAGTGCGACTACCGGGAACATTTTTTTGAATTTTTTGTTAGATCCTAGTTTGCGTTTTTACTTACATACTGCTCAAAAAGAGTGTACATTTCCTTATTAAGTATCCCCAGTTATATTCGCGATTTAAAACATATCATTGAATACACTGAAGAAGTCGGTTCTCATGTAAACTCACTTTAACCATCTACTTTCTATTTTTATGTTTACCTCGTAAAAAGTGGTTCATTATTTTATTTGTTATATATTTTAAAAGTGTGCTATGTTTTTTTAAAAGTCCAAGCGCAAGTTAGGAATGTGCAGTCGCACATTCCCTAGAAGCTAATAGAGCTATTATTCGGCTCAAAGCCGTAGTTTTTTTTTAATTTGGTAAATTTGGGGTCTAAGAGAAAAAAGAAAAAAATTGTTTATTTCCTTTTTTTGTTGTAAATACGAGAATATTTTCCAAGATACTCTTATATGTAGAGGAGAAAAGATAGCAATGAGGTAATTATCTTTTCTAGTTTAGAAGAGCCGTTGGATCAAATAGGTTTAAAAATATTTTTAAAACCCTGTAATATACTCTTGGTAAGACTGAAACTGCATATCATTCTATTCTCACGATGATATGGGGATTATGAATTATTCAAATCGATAACATATTCCCAAAAAATTCAGTGCGCTTCTCGTGTTCGACAGTATTCGTTTAAGACATTAACTGCGCATCAGGGGTATGACACGATTATTATGATTATAGTTGTCAATTTTATACTCAGTGTTTAAATTTAAATATAATAGGGAGCGTTCACATATTACGTAACATTATTTTCGACCTTTTCACCCCCCCCCCCCCATCCTATGTAACAGGCCGTAAAATTTCCTTTCGACATTTTTTGTATTCAAACATAAAGAATACGAAATAATAATAAAAAAATATAAAAATTTCAAATATTTATTGATTTGTTAAAAGTTTGTGAACGCTTAAATTTGAGCTGAAATTAAATTCTAAGTATTGCGAACAAGAAATTAAGTATTATCAGTGTGTTTTTAAATTTATATAAGTATAATTTTTACAAGATTCTTGATAAAATCAAAAAAGCCTCTTGAATATTTCAGGTGTGTCAAAGAAGAATCTAGAAAATTTCAAAGGAATTTTTTTTATTTTATAGGATTTTATAAAATATTAGGAAAAATTCGAGTCTTTAAAATATGTTTAGGACTTTTAGAAGTTTGGAAGAAATCAAGAAATATTTGATAAATTTTCGGAAATGTTTCCAAGTTTATAAGTATTTCTAATCTATTCAAAACGTCTTAAATTCCTAAAAATATTTGTAACTGTCTCGAATTTATCTTAAAATTTTGAAAAATCATTCAAAATGTAAAAAAGTTGCCTTATAATCTTCTAAGTTTTCCCAGGAATTTGAAGAAAATTTGTTAATTCTCTTGAAATCTTTCGAAATTCTTTTAAAGCTTCTAAGGTAGATGTCCCGATAATCGGGACGGTCCCAGTAATCGTGAGTTTTGAGATGTAAACGCCAGAATTAAGTATTTTCCGCATAAAAATAGAATCCTAAAATATGTTTAAGTAAGGTTGAATAATGCTTGTTGTGGAAAACAAATTAGTTTTTTTATACAAATAGTGCACATGGGTAAAAAAAATTCATTTGTATTGCCGGTGGCGTTGAATCACGAAACGTGGAAAATAGCTTAACTTTTTGGTTAGGAAAGGCGTCTCTTTACTTGAGCTTTTACTATGTCAAGAAACTAGTTTATCGGTACGAAAATAATTTGTTTGTATTAAAAAATAATTTTTGTTTCATGAAATAAAGTAAAATCTTAATTTAGTACCTTCTCGTTCAAGAAATATCGGTCACGATTATAGTGACATTTAAAAAACATAGTTGCTCGAGTAATCGTGACCTGTCACGAAGACTAGGACGACTCTGTCAAAATTTTATTTCCATATTTCGTTATAAATAACAATTTCATTAATTGCAAAAAGGTATGAAATGAAATCGGAGAACTGACTTATTACTGTGAGTAGTAATCGTAACATAAATTAGTGCTTCAAACTGAAAAAAGGTGATGTAAAATATTTGAATGAGTTTAGAGATTTCATTATCGTTCTTCGGCGAAGTTAATATCTATTGAGTAATTTTTCATTAGATAACATTAATCTATACTGCATTATATAAAGAAAAATGTATAATAGATATATAATTATTGATAGTTTTAGTATTGTGACAACGTAAACAGAAAATAACCTCATTTTTTTAGTCACTGCATTTGATCAAATTTCGTGTGCTACATCTAGTTACTTAAAATGTTAATGATTTTTAATTATAATATTCAGTATTATAAAAGAATTTCAGCATTGTCGTTATTACTTATCGTGATAAAAATTCTAATAAATATTTATCTCGACTTATTCTTCTGACCACTTTATTTCTTATGAATAAAATATTAATTTTATTCGATAATATTTTTAACTGAAATGAAAACTAAACATTTTAAAAGAAAATTCATTTTCATTATGATTAATTTTCATAGAATCCATGACTTATTAGAACTATCAGAAGATTCGATTTTGAGGTTGTTTCGACGGCTTTCATCACAGAGCTCTCAATAAATATAAAACTAACAATACATCTCTCATTTCATTAAAGTATAGTAAAAAAACAAAAATACACTTAAAATACACCTCCAAATTGCTAAAAACTGATTTCAAGAAAACTTAACCTTTTTCACGAAGACTGGGACAACGACTCACGATTACTAGTACATGACAGGTTTGGAAATCACGATAACTGGGACATCGGTGCTTTTTGACTTTTAATTGTTTATAAATAAAAAGTAATATTAAATATAATGTAAGAACAATTTTTATAGTATTCTAGGATGTTTAATGCTTCAATCAGTACCAATCATTTTTCAAATAATCCTACAAAAACAATTTTCTAAATATTTGAAGTCGATGAAATCTCTTATGTTCACGATTACTGGGACGTTTACCTTAATGTTTTCTTTGAAAATATTTTAAATTTTAAAATTCTTTCTGAGTCTCTTCAATTCTTTTAAATATTTCTTGAATTTACTTGATTTATTTTTTATTCTTTAATCTTATCGAATTGAAAATTTTTGCTTTAAAATCTTCTACACTCTTTTTGAAATTCTAGGAAGTCGTTTGAAATGTTTAGAAACCTTTTTTAATTTTCTCTCCAAGTTCATTTTTAAAAATAGAAAATCATTCAAGTTTTCCTGCATTTTTTGTAAATTCTGCAAAATTAAAAAATTGCCTTGATATCTTTCAAATTCTTCTTTGATAATTTAGAAATCTTTAGAAATATTTTTGAATAATCTCTTAAAATTAATCTGTCAAAATAAAAAATCATTTTGATTTTTCCTAAGAACCTACACATTTTTTTTTCATTTTCGTAAAACCGTACAAAAATCTTCACAAGTTTAAATTATTTTTAAATCCTTTCAAAACTTCTAACTATCTCTTAAACTTACTCAATTTTTTCTAAAATTATGTAATGTGGCAAAATTGCCATTGAAAAATGAAAAAAATTGTCTCAAAGTCTTCAATATTCTTTTTCTGCAGGTTTTGAAATCTTCAAACTTAAAATTATTTTTTTGAAACAAAAACTAAACCATTTAAAATCGTCCCGGAAATCTTTAAAAAAATGTAAGCTCACATTTTTCGTAATTATTAAAAGCTTCAAATTTTTTTCGAATTCTTCAAAATAAGTTTTTGCTGATAATTTAACTTTTCTTATCTCTTTGAAAATGTTTAAATAATGTTTAAAAACAGTTAGAAATAAATTTTTTGATGAAGTAAAATTATTTATTTAGAAATTTTGATATACAAAGTAGATGTTGCAGAAAATTCATAAATTAAGAATGTTACGTAATCAGGTCAAAGTACACCCCCACCCCCACATAACAGACCATAACGAAACCATAGATATATGTTTTTATAATTATAACTTAAATAGCTATTCAGCGTGTAAGTTAAATGTAACAGAAAGGCTTATATATGATAACAATATTTGTTGTTTTTTTTTACGTTTATATTCGTATTATTAACTGTGATAATATCCCTAAACTTATAATATAAAACATTAAATTGTAAAATACCTACGTCCAACGGAGAGAATATACCTAAAAGAAGGTTAAAATTCACAAAGATTTTAAAGAAAGGCGATCAGCTTCACAGTTTTGCGGTCTCAGAACTGAGTCAAGTTGGGAATCAACTTCCTACAAACTGGAATGGCTGGCGTGACATACCCCTGCTGCGCATGTGGCCTGTATAAAATACCACAATATATCATAGAATGTTCATTAAAGAAATTTTGTAAACCAAACACCTTCAATGTATTTCTTTATTTCAATTGTTAGCGTGGAATGAAATTACAGGGTATACAATGTTACTTCCATCAGGGAATTGATCCTAAACCTATACATGCTCGGTGTGTCACAATACGCATTATTTTATGTATTTACATAAGAATTCATCCCTTAAGAATTATGTCTACCCAACTATCACCTACAAGCTAACGTGATCGTAAACACCTTCATACACTTTCTTTTGACAAATTTTCAAGTTTTCGAATCCACTGCTTTTTTCTTAAAGCAGAAAACTGTTTCTTATTTCTCAAACAAAATGTTCAAATTACTTCAATGCTTTTTGTATACTTCTAAAAGACTTAAGTTGGTAAAATCAGTAGTGAAACAAGTAGCAAAATTGGAATGAAATAAAAAATTTCAAAATATTTGGACATAATAAATCAGGTTGGTCTCTAAGGTAAAAAAAAATCACGCCCACTTTTCGGTTTCTGGGTATAGTGACCACGACTGATTTTATATAAAAATAAATAATTTCGAACTTCAAAAACATATTTTTTCAGGAATTTAACATTTGAGAATCAGCAATATTTTTTATTTTATACCACGATATTTTATATTAAAAAGTATTATTGAATGAAAAACCATATTACCGCAATTGTTTGATAGGATTTAAAGACACTTTGAAATACAAAATAGTGGTTTGAAAACATATTTTTTACAACATGATTTTTCATCCAAAATGATTCAAGAATAGCTAACAAACTTTTTGTTACGGAAGCATTATAACCTTACAATATCAACTTTGGATGAGTCCATAAATAACGTGATTGGTTTTTAGCTAATGGGCTGTGTCTAGTTGTCTCGAAAAATTAGGAGAGTTGAAAAAGCGGATGAACTAGTCATCCCGAATTTCAGGACGACGAGACACTTCGTAATATTAAACTTTTTTTCTTACAGTAAACTTCTATTAAAATTATATAATGATGATAATGTGACTAAAAATAAAAGCGTGGGGCGTAAATATTCAATAAAAGCTTGTTAATTTTTTTTTCAATTATATATTTTATTTTCTCTGTTTTTCAGTTTTTTGATGATTTTTCATCTTGTCCATTTCTGCTAAAGCATCGTTATTGCACGGTTTCTATTTACATAATTTCATGCCGTCCAATTCCTAAATTCGAAGTCCGTCAGGGGGGGGGGGGGGGTGTCAACTGAAATTTCAACTCTACTTTGCAAGACCTTTTCATAGATACCTATTCTTTTCTAACAGTACGAAAATCCGGGGGATGGTGTTCCAAGGGGGGGAGCTCATATTTGATAGAATTTTGTATTGTCATACGTGATGGAAAGTAACTAGTTACTTTTAACTATAGGTACCTTTGATATTTTTGCTGATATCTCCCCCCCCCCCCTTAGGGGCACGTGATATAGTGACACCCTCTTATGTTGAAAACAAAAGTCTTGTAAAGAAATGATCTAATTATTATTGAATGTTTACAAAAGCATTGAAGTATATTTTAAAAATATTAAAACACAAAAAAAAACTCATTTATCAAAAACACTGAACTTGGTGATTTAGAGTACAGATAACAGTACAGATAACAGTACAGAATAATTCTTCAATGTTTTCCCGTAACATTTATAAAATAAAACTCGTAAATTGAGAAAGTACTTCGTTCAATGCGAAAACACTTTGAATTCGCTGTCTTTCTTTGAAAGTGGGGTGCACATCTTTTAAATTAATGGCACAAATTGTGAATCAAAGTTTGCAGGCATTGGTACTCTAGTAATACATTACGAATTAGTGACTTGTACGTGCTGCTGTTTCATTTTCGTGAATAATCGTTGGAAAAAGATACGATCGCTGCGTTTACTACTTGGAAACGAAAAGCTGAAAGTGTTATTGCCGCTGAAGTTTTCGCCCATCCTTTATTTTAAAACAAAGCGCAAATGCGGCCATTACGTAGTCTTTGGAAAAAGAGAGTACTAAAGAGTACATTTTTTTAAATTTAATAAGTTGATAAAAAAAAAAATTCGGTAAAAGTTCTTCAACTTTAGAATTTCAGACCTTCAATCTTTACAGAGAGCCTCGATACTTATTTGCGCGGCAAAGAGCCTAATAGATGAAAGAAAACGTAGAATCACAGTCGATTAGGTACAGCAACTCTGATAATAAATAATGTTTATTCTCGTCGTACTTTGGAATGTACTGTCGATTGACAGAGAGATTGACAAAGAGAAAAGCCCGCCTCTATTTTTTCTTCGCGGACTACTTACGATTTTGTCAGATTCGTGATCGAAAATGACATTTTATTTTTTCCATTGGGACGCAATGCACTTTTCCTACTGGGCACCGGGACGTCCCGAAGACGTCCTTAGAATTTACCCCCATGTCATGTGATTTGACGTCTTACCGGGACGTCCCGAAGACGTCCTTAGAATGTACCCCCATGTCATGTGATTTGACGTCTTTAAGACATCCTTTGGATCTTTTCATGTCTTTAAAGGGTCCTCAGGACGTCCTCAAGACGTCCTCTAAAAGAAGTCTATAGGACAACTTTAGGACTTGTGTGTCCACTGGGTTTTCAGCTTGTACGCTACGTATTATTCCGCAAACTGCACTCAGTAACTCTTAGACTAGTTTTATACAAAACAGCTGGAGCCAAGGGCTCAACGCTTAACGTCCCACATTATTTTTTTTTGAGTGTATCGCAGAGGACAAGAGTAGGCTGAAAGGCCATCCATTTTTATCTTTGCATTAGACTAATCCAAAAAAATTATTGTTATTTGGACGAAGATTACCAATTTATAAAATAGTTCAAAATCTCTTTATCAGATTTCTTCTATTCAGACTGAGTAAATAAAATTGGACCATGGTTAGAGTTATTTAAAACTTCTGAAAATGAAAGAATCTCACTTTTTTTAGAGGATTATCATATTTCCATTTTTTGGATTAGGCTAACTATGAATTTTAATCTTTTTAAAGGAAGTATTATCGAATCTAACCAGAGGGTGACACGACACTCACTTTCATACGTAACACACTTTTGTAAAAAGAGACGTATTTGTAAAACGTAACAAAAGGACCTATCGATAATGTCTTCGAATACAAGATCTGTAAGTATAAACTCGACCAGAGATTGAGAGGGTTACATCTCTATTTTTAGGACGCGCTTGATGGTTTTATCGAGACCTATAGTTCACCTGATAAATGTTAAGTGACTTCTAGAAATGTTGATACAACCTTTTCACTCTTAACGCCATGCTGTGTAAGAAAGAAGCTGGTAGTATGAAAACTGCACAGTAATCGTTTTGCGTGAGTGTGTGTCAAAGCAAGATCGACTTGAATCGACGTAACGTAACATGATCTAAAAACGTTCGACTCTTACATAGAACTACATATTTATATGTACTCCATGGACGAATCCCTGACTATGCGTGGCACCAAGTTTCTGCTTTGAAGTTCTTCCGATATATTTGCTTCTCTCCTTGTCAATCTGAAAATAAAAGACATCGGTAGATTAGAGTCGAAAAAAATAGTTGTTTGTATCTTTTCTCCAAAATCTAATATATATATATATAACCAGTGGCGGCGTAGCATGGGTTGGCACCAGTCCCCCGCAACCGTTGAAGGGCCCGGACATTGTAAGCGACCGTGGGGCCCCCACAACCGTAGGAGCGACCCTGGTCACCCCTTATTGCCCGTACGTAACGTAACATTAGGATATTGTTTAAACAACAAAAAGAGCCTTAGTTCATTAATATTATTAAATTACGAAGGTCACTCCGAAAATAATGGAATGTCCTATTTACATATTTCCATTGATACTATAAAAGATACAAAGAGCACAATTGTACTATTTGATAGAGCAAATTCTTCAAAACACTATTTTTCGACCGTCACGATGGAAAAGCTACTTTAAGATATAGGGGAGATTTACGCTAAATTGGCACACAAAAACAAAAAAGTTAATTTAAAGGAAAATAAAACAAAAATGTAGGAATAAACGTAATTTAGGAAGCTCGATACCTTAAAAAAATTTAAATAAAAGAGGAATATTCCGTGAAAGATACTTGAAATATTTATTGATTAGATTTTGCGGAAGCAAAATTTTGACCTGCGTCCAGTTACTCACCATTTCGTGTCATTTGGCGCACCACTATGTTATTGATTAAGATGCCATATTAATAATTAAATGGTTTAAATTACATTATTTGAATTACCGATGGCAGTAGCTGCTCGGTAATTCTCGACTCTCCGAGCCTCGCACGTTAAGCACGGATAGCGTGGTTAGCGCTCGGATGGCTGATCGCTCGTGATTCTCGCTTAGTCGTGTTTTCACTGCGTTTAACTACTGTCGAGTCCGAGGTTTTGACGCCAAGGATGGATGTGGGAACTCGATGCTATCGAATGTCTACATTCACACTCGTCTGTCGATATCCCGCTGCACTCAGGAGTTTGGTTTTCTGCAGTTTTCTCCTGCATTGTCCAAAAGCCCAAGCAAAGGCGAGCGCTTCTAATAAAAATTCGGCTGGAGATGGTAGTGGATTTTAGAGATTAAAAAACCAACAGGATTGTGTACGTCAGATATTACTTTGATGCTTATTATAAGAGTGGACGTAATTGAGGTTTTATCAAGAGTTAAGAGCTAAAGGATTTAATGTCTGAAAATCTCCTGTGGGATGTGGGATTTATAGATAGGTAAGAAGCCGACTGTTCACTAATTACATACTTTTCGTTTCTTAGACTAATTTATTTCACAAAAATCTCTTTCCTTATCATGGGCTTGAAGATCAAAGATCATAAAAGTATTGAATTAGTCAGCACTGTTAGAAAAAACTTTAACCACATTAGTAGAAGTTTCATTAAACTACCGTAGCTAAGTGAATTTCCAATAACAAGTTTATGGGGACCTCGATATGGGGAGTCGCGCCTGATTCAAAGGAAACCACGACTGGAAAGTGTAACGCAGGCCTCTGACACACGCGCTGTGTCTCATTCCACAGAACGGAGGATCGCCCCCCCTCTCACGCACACTCTCTCAAACGAATAATAATTGTTCAAACAATTGTAAATTATTTACAAAGTGGAGGAAAATATGCTGTGTCTAATTTGAAAAAAGAAACAATTTTCAATATTTTTCTTATAAGTTTTGAGTACTTAGACGTGTAATAATAGTGAGAAGTGTCATAATAATGCATTTTTCATAGGGAAATATATAACTGATATCGGTCCGCATCGGTATTTTATAAACAAAGCTTGACTAAGCAGGCAAAGGAGAGAATGCGTTTTAGGTTGAAACACTACAATTAAAGGATTTTACATTGTTATTGAAACATTCAAATTAAAAAATGTCACTTATAAATTAAAAATTAAAAATTTAAAAAAAAATGAAACAATGAAAATTTTTAAGTTTGCATTCAGCACTCTGAAATTCTCATGATTCGAGGCTTATTTTATTCTAAATACATCAATTTCAACCTCAAAGCGTGTCCAGAGTTCTTTCTGAGAAATTTTTAAGTGTTCAAAATTATATAATTTTCAAACTATTTTAACTTAAAAGCCGTACAATCTAGTAATTATAAGTTGTTTCTTGTAAAATCTAAATTGAAAAATGTCATTTACAAATTAAAAATTAAAAAAAGGAAACAATGCAAATTTTAAAGTTTACATTCATCACCCTGAAATTCGAACGATTCGAGATTCATTTTATTTTAAATAATTCAATTTTATTTAGTTTATTTTTGAATGTTTGATTTATAATTTCTTATTTTAAATAAACAGTCAAATATTGTTAAATATTGAAACAAAAATTTTTTAATTAAAAATTTTCAAACTGAATGCTTAAAAAATGGAGTATTTTAGAATGCAATAATATTTGAATAGGATTTGAAATTGAATAAAAGCATTTAATTATGAATATATTAATCAAAATGTTTTTGAAATTAAAAATATTTTGAAGTTTCAATCGGATGCAAACATTTCATTATTTATTAAGGCTTTTGAATTAAAATAGTTCAATTTTTAACGTAAAAATCTATAAATTATTTAATTATGAACAGATTCATAATCGTTTTATAAAATCAATTTTATTATCATTCTATTGTTAAGAGTCAAAATATAGTTCAATTTTAAAAATAAATACTTAATTTATATCTACAGTTTATCAACTCAACATTTTTCTTGTTTTCTTTTTTGTCAAAGTTAACCCGTGCCCCGAGCCTTTAAAGTTAACATGGGATTTTAAATGGGAACGGCTTGATTTTCAAAAAAATGGTAAAAAAGAGCTACTTGTTACAATATTTTTGTGAATTAAAGTATTAAAACCTCTTAACGCATGTTCGAAGAATAATTTCCACCCAGCAAGTTTTAATTTTGACTCTCCACCCCCCTTTCAAGCCATTGCTATTGTGCTTGGAAAGTGGCCCAAAAACTGCAAAATAGCAGTTTTCTATTAAATTCATTCTAAAAACGGTATTCTTTGGATTTTTTCAACAAGTATTATTTTTAATTGTTAAGGGTCGAGTTTCCGAATATTTTGTAAATAATTTTCAATTATTCAAACAATTATTATTTGTTTAAGAATTATATTTTTCTTAAATCGTGAAAAATTATTGTTTTCTGGATATAAGTGATAGATTTTAATTTTACAGAAATAGAATATACCTACATTGGATAGTTTATAAGAAAATGTAATATACTACTATGCAAAAGTTTCGAAAGCTATCTTTTTCAATACTTTATAAAAGCACACAAGTTGTAAAAATATTCAACTCTAAATTCACTTCCAATTACTACACGAAACCTGACAAATTATACGCCTAATGGTCTTAAATTGAAAGCGATATATTGATTTTATTAGAAGTTATTAAAAAAAATACAAATTTTAATGTTTCCGGAAAATGTTAATAAATCAAAAATCAATTAATATTTGTCAATCTCTTTGCACTAGTTTTAAAGATAATTTTCTTAATTATTTTAGTGACTTGATAAGATCTTTCTAGAATTTTTCCTTCGATGCAATCAAAACCTAATCTTAATTTAAAGAACTTAACAATATTGATATAAAGTCAGATTTTCATTGCTGAATTAAAACAAATTAATAGAACAGTATTCTAACAGACTTGCAGAAAATTATCTTCAAAATTAGCCCAAAAACAATAAAAAATTGGTCATTTCCGAATTTATTGATATTTTCCGGAAAAATTAAGATTTGACGTTTTTTCAAACAACTTCTAATAAAATTAACACATACTGGCTTTCATTTCTGCCCATAAAACGGGTACTTTTATCACCTTTTACTCAATAATTGAGAGAAAATCTACAGTTTATTATTATTAAAACTAGGGTGCTTGTTCAACCTATTGGAAAATAGATGTCCAGAAACTTTTGCACGACATTACATATAAGAGAAAATAAATTTTTATACTACTACATGCGCGTGAGTTATTATTTGCTTTGTGTAAGATTTCAATTCCAGTTAACGTTTACCGAAGATGTTTACACATAAATCTGTCTTGGGTCGTAGTTTAGGACGCACATGAGGTTTTTTTTAGACACGGCCCTACCCTTCGTGTCACGTTTTTCTATACCAGAATCAGTCATACAATCACACCCTTCCTTTAAAGCGGGACGTAATTAATGTGTGAACGCTCCCTAAATGAATTTGGAACAAGAGTAAATGAAAAGTGGTTAAATTTTCATGAAATTTCTAATAGTGAGGTTATTGAAATGAACATAAAATTTAAGCTTCTTATCAATTTATTTCAACTATTCTGAAATTAACCACCAAGTATGCAGATGATATAAAAATATTTTCGTGTAGAATCAAATGGCAGTCATCCTTAGGTCGCTCCGCGCCCTTAAGGTGATCTATCAGCGTTATTGAAAGGAATTCCAGTTTCCGGCCGCTCGGTTGAATATTTTGATCTGATATTTTGCATACTTCATCTAAATATCGGTCTCTTTTGCTGTGAAGTCTCGGTTTTTTGAACAAATGTTTATATTTAAAGTTATAAACAAACAGACAAGAACAATAGGAAAAAATTCAGTGACGCTCAGTACTAGCTGAGATTGTATTTTTGATGCCTGAGCCTCGACCCTCGTCAAAGCCATGAGGCAGGCCCCGTAGCGCGAGTAGAGACTTTCGAGCGCGTCGAATTACCCGGAACGAATCACCCTCCTCATTGTTGCGAGATGCAGGCCGGTTCAAATAAACTGAAATTATGAAAGCATCGCGTGATTCAATTTTAATTAGCAGAAATAGTTTCTTCATATAATTTCAAGAAACTGGAAAAAAGATTCATGAAAATCGGTTAATATTTGCACTAATAATGGAAATTTTGAAGTGGGACACGATAGCATTTCGTTCAAAAGGTCTACAGCCTTCAATTTCGCCTCAATCCGCAATTATTTTTTTTAACTGAAGAGCGCTAAATTTGGAAGAGCACCTCAGTCAGAGATTGTTGCATTTTCATTTGTTTATTACATTCTCATCGTAATGAGAAGGTATTGGTTTTATGTGAAAAATGACTTTCGTGGATTTCATTAAATGTCGACGTTTTGAGACCCCCTGAGTCAGAAAAAATGGTTTTTACGTCGGTGTCTGTCTGTCTGTCGTTGTCGTCGTCGTCTGTATATCGGATTACATTCGAAATACTAATCTGATTGGATTGTGCTTTGGCACACAGTTTGTGGGACCAAAAAGAGAGATCGAGTTCGTTAACCAGCTATTTTCGATGAAAACTCAAAAAGTTGATACATTTTCAAAAATTTTTAGACCATTTTTTTCCAAATTTAGAAATTCCACGGACGGCTATCCATAGTACTCAAAAATTCAAACAATTTATCCCTACGACTTTTTTGGATAAAATAAAAATTGTCAGAGTTATGGCATTTTCAAAATCCCCCCAAAAAAACGAAAATTTACATTTTGAGCGAAACAAAGCACAATATGAAAAAAGTCGAGATACGAAAAACGTTACATTTCGAAAGCCCTACAAGAATATCATGACAACTTTCCGAATTTCCTTGAAAAAATCGAAAATTCAAATTTTGATCGCACAAAAAATAATGAATTATTACATTCTCATCGTAATGAGAAGGTATTGGTTTTATGTGAAAA
>CAKNXH010057559.1:71885-83298 GCA_932178445.1 Andricus quercusramuli | reverse complement strand
GTCAATGGCCCCCTATTTCATGGTCAACTTTTGTATGAACCGTTTTTTATGTTGATGGGGTAGTTTGGAAGATATTTCAAGGTCAATACGATTTTTTTATTGGAAACCCCTATTTTTGACTGCAGATTGGAATTTAGCAGATAATTTTACGTGAAAAATGTACCATGGAAATTTTGTTTTCGTGACTCGAAGAGGTCAAAAAACAAGCTCAAATGTACAAAAACGATCAGATGCCCTTTTTCTGAATTTACGTGATTTTCTGGGTAAAGCAAACGTTTAAGATGCTTTAAAAAAGTCGATAAAATGTGAACCACCTTCATCACCTTGTCAGCCACGACCTTCAGGTCAATTTTCAAGGTCATTTAAAGGTCAAGACGATTTTTTAAAATAGAAATCCCTATTTTAGACTGCGGGCTCGTAAAGAACGGGGAATTGTACGTGAAAATTGGTATTGTGAAATCTTTCATTTTAACCTACAGAAGGTCACATCAAGGTCAATTATTTAAAAAGCGCTTGGAAGTTTTTTTTTCTCCAATTTACTGGTTTTCTAGGCAATCTCAACGTTGAAGGTGCCTTCCACAAGTACAAGATAAGTTGCACAAATTTCGACGACCTTGACTAAATTGACCTTCAAGTGTATTTTCCAGGTTTATGAAAGTCAATGTCATTTTTTTAAATAAAAAAGTTGACGTTTTTTTTTTACAAAAGTTTGATTTAATTTTAGCATTTTCCAGAAACAACAACGTGGACGTAGTAAATTCTCTTTCCTTTGGGGTGCTTGACGTCGTTGTTCCTGGGTAATGCTAAAAGTAAATCAAACTTTTGTAAAAAAACGGCAACTTTTTTATTTTAAAGAATGACATTGACCTTCATAAACCTTGAAAATACACTTGAAGGTCAATTTAGTCAAGGTCGTCGAAATTTGTGCAACTTATCTTGTACTTGTTGTAGGCAATTTCAACGTTGAGTATACCCAGAAAACCAGTAAATTAAAAAAAAGCTTCTGAGCGCTTATTAAATAATTGACCTTGATATGACATTCTACAGTTCAAAATAAAAGATTGTGAAACACCAATTTTTACGTACAATTTACCGTTCTTTACGAGTCCACAGTCTAAAATAGGGATTTCTATTTAAAAAATGGTCCTGACCTTTAAATGACCTTAACAATTGACCTGAAGGTCGTGGCTGACAAGGTGGTCGAAGTGGTTCACATTTTTACATTTTATCGACTTTTTTAAAGCATCTTAAACGCTTGCTTTACCCAGAAAACTACGTAAATTCAGAAAAAGGGCATCTGATCGTTTTTGTGCATTTGACCTTCTTTTTTGACCTCTTCAAAGTCATAGAAACAAAATTTCCATGGTACATTTTTGACGTAAAATTTTCCGCTCTATTCAAATCTGCAGTCAAAAATAGGGGTATCCATTTAAAAAAATCATCTTGACCTTGAAATGACCTTGAAAATTGATCTCAAGGTCAAAATAAATGGTACAGCTAAATGGCCCCCTATGTCCTGGTCAACTTTTGTATCAACCGTTTTTTATGTTGATGGGGTAGTTTAGAAAATATTTGGGATTATAGATTAAAATGGGTCACCCTGTATATATTGGGGTGAGGGGTACAACTGTGCACGTTGTTGGCCACAGGCACAACTGTACACCGGGACATCTGTGCACGCACCAAATTTGGCGTGCACAGATGGGACACTCCCAACTGTGCACGTCGAAATGTCGACGTGCACAGATGGTACCCTAGCAACGGTTAACGTGCACAGATGGGAGACTCTCAACTGTGCACGTGCACAGATGGCACCCTACCAACGGTTAACGTGCACAGATAGGAGACTCCCAACTGTGCACGTCTCAATTGATACGATCATATTATTGACTTACAAGTCCACGTGCACAGATGAAAGACTTCTGACATTGCACGACTTCATTAATGCAGTCAGATTTTTCACTTAGAAGTATTGAAATCATCAATTTCACTTAAAATGTGTACGGATGGTACCCTTCCAACTGTGCACGTTTCGATTAATAAAATCATTTGTCATTCAAAAGTGCACGTTCGCAGATGGTACCTGCTCAACTTGCGCGCCTCGATTGATACTATAATTTTTCGAATAAAAGTTCACGTGCACATATGGCACCCTCCCACCTGCGCAAATCCCAATTATTATGATGAGAATTGATATGCGCACAGTTGTGAGTCTCCTATATGAAGGGTCCGCGGTCTAAACCTGTTAACTGACATTTTTTTCGAAATCTACTTTTTTGCACTTCATTGAAGTTTTTTAATATGCCACCAGTATCCTTCTAGCCGCATGTTGAAATTATAATTTTTGTATGAATTTTTAAAAAACGCGTTTCGGTATCTGCAGCACTGGTCCGCGGTCTAAACCTGTTAACTACTTATGGCGGCTTAGGAGAATTCGTCTTTTCAATCCGTTTCGCTAAGCTAATTCGTATAAAAAGACTGAGGGGACCGTGTGACTGGGTGTTTTTCATAGTGTGTGAACGTGTGAATCGAGTTTTGGAGCTCTATTGACACGTCACGTTTGCCAGTGTCGCCTATACGTTGCCTCGAAAGTACACACACGATTGCCGCGCAATTGTTTACAAGCGATCGTAAACAGTGGTAAATAACTTTTTTGATTCATACAACTAGTTTACTTTTTCAGCATCGTTCAACGAACATTTTGATATATAACACTTGTCTGTAGGTATACCGAGAGCGTAGGAGGTTTGAATAAATCTTTACAATTTTCAAACTGAAAACGTTTTTCCGTCGCTGTATAAAATGTATAAAATGTCAGTTAACAGGTTTAGACCGCGGACTCTTCACATGTGCACGCGGACTTGTATTTTAAGCATGCTATCTTATTAATTGATACGTGCATAGTTCGGAGGGTACCATCTGGGTACGTGGACATACAAAAATGTCTAATCCTACTTATTGATGCATGCACAGTTGGGAGTCTCCCATCTTTGCACGTGTACAGTTGGGAGTATCCCATCTGTGCACGTGGACCTGCAACTTTGAAATCGAATCGTATTATTTTAGACATGCACAATTGGGACACTCCCAACTGTGCACGTCGAAATGTCGACGTGCAGAGATGGTACCCTAGAAACGGTTAACGTGCACAGATGGGAGCCTCCCAACTGTGCACGTCGAAATTTAGACGTGCACAGATGGTACCCCTCGAACAGTTCACGTGCAGAGATGGGAGACTCCCAACTGTGCACGTAGAAAAGTAGGCGTGCACAGATGGCCTGTGCACAGTTGTGCCTGTGGCCAATAACGTGCACAGTTGTACCAGTGGCCACTGACGTGCACAGATGGGCTCGTGCACAGTTGCTCCGTGTAAAGTTGTACCCTTCCCCCCTGTATATACTGTATATACATACATGTATATTTTTGATAAAACAGTTCTTTTACTGATAAGCAAGTTTTAAGTCGTTCTTTTTTAATTTCAAACGGACCTCCCTACAAAATTTTGCGGAGGGGGCATACAAGTTTCTAATTGTGTTACTAAACTCACTTACAATTTCAAATAGTAAGGCTAACAATCTCGCGCAGTGCTTATTGCAATGCGAAAAAGGAGATCGAACTCACTTGCAAAAGTCAAACTCACAATTCTTTGCTTACTATGAAAATTAGTTATTCATACAGTTTACATGTTCAACTGTACTATTTCAAATACATAGTTATTGAAGCTACTTGTATTAGTAATCGTTCTTTTTACAATTTGAGTAGTAATGCTGACTTTAGGTTTTGTATATTTTGAGATCACTATCTTATTAAGTATTAAAAACTATTCGAATTGTTTCTGGTATAATGCGAACAAGTAAACTTCAAGTTAACAATACATAAAAGTGAATCTGACTATCCACTTTTTTCCGCGGATCAATAAATCGGTTACCTAAGGCCAAAAGACACATACATCCTGCAATTTATATCCACTGGTCATTCAAAAAAAATCTTGTGCATTTGTTTAAATAATTGGTTTGTAAAATAAACAAATATTGACGAGTCACAACAATTTTTTGAGAAAAAATAATTGACTCAGAGTATGAGAAAATCCACATTTTTCACATAATTATCAGTTAATCTTCAACAATGGTTTGCATATAATGAAAATCATCTTGAATCAACGCAAGAGTACTCCTAGAATACAAATAATTTGATTATTGTATGTTTTAATTATTATAAAAAAATTAAATTAACAAGTAGTCAAATATCGTAATTGTGGTTGAAAAACATTTGTTCTTAGCTAAAAATACTTTAAATCATTGTGATGCTAATTGTTAGTCGGAATATCCATGAATTATTAACAATTAGAATTGTTATAAACCATTTTTTGCACAAATTTGGAAATTGCTGATTTTTTAAACAAATAAAATAAATAAATATAAAACTTTGGCACTTCTTGCAAAAAATTATTTGCAACAATTACAACTGTTGATGTTTCATAAAAATTGTGGCAGACAGTCAGTCTCACTATAATTTAAAGCATATTCATCCGAAAACATATTTTTTTTCAACAAACATTACACTATGTGGCTGTTTGTGAATGTCATTTGTTTATAACAATTAATCACAACATTAAGTAATGACAATAATCAAATTTTTTCATCCTGGGAGTACCCTTGCGCCGATTTAAGATGATTTTCATTACATGCAAACCGCTATAACATATAATAAACATATAATAAATAAACAAATGAAAATGCAACAATCTCTGACTGAGGTGCTCTTCGAAATTTAGCGCTCTTCAGTTTAAAAAAAAAAAAATTGCGGATTGAGGCGAAATTGAAGGATGTAGACCTTTTGAACGAAATGCTATCGTGTCCACTTCAAAATTTCCATTATTAGTGCAAATATTAATAGGTTTTCATGAATTTTTTTTCCAGTTTCTTGAAATTATATGAATAAACTATTTCTGCTAATTAAAATTGAATCACGCGATGCTCTCATAATTTCAGTTTTTTGAACCGGCCTCATAACAATGAGGAGGGTGATTCGTTCCGCGTAATTCGACGCGCTCGAAAGTCTCCACTCGCGCTACGGGGTGTCTGCCTCGTGGCTTTGACGAGGGTCGAGGCTCAGGTATCAAAAATACAAACTTAGCTAGTACTGCGCGTCACTGCATTTTTTTCTATTGTTCTTTTCTTTTCGCTTATAACTTTGAATATAAACATTTTTTTAAAAAACCGAGACTTCACAGCAAAAGAGACCAATATTTATATGAGGTATGCAAAATATCAGACCAAAATATTCAACCGTGCCGCCGAAAACTAGAATTCCTTTTTATATCGCTAATAAATCCCCTTAAGTGCCTGGTCCGTTTATCCCATTATCCGTTTAGCAAACCAAATTCTAATTATATGAACAATTCTCCACATACGGGGCACTTTTGAAATGAGAATTTTTTGTCTTCAAAATTATATTTTGTAGTTCAAGGGAGAATTAGCAGCACTAAAAAAGTGCTTGTGAAAGTATTCACATTACAAACTTATTTGTAACAATCCTGGAGCGTTGTGACATTTTCCGTATTTCTCTTACTAAGGCTTATGATTTAATAAAATAAGGCAATAGAATAAAATGTTCCATAATAAGACAGAAAAGACACAATAATTATCTAATAAAAACAGAACATTTTTTTAGCCAAAAAAAATTAATATCAATATGTTCAAATATTATATCTTATTTTCTAATTTTGATGTCTCTGTATATGTCGTAGGTGATTAAGAAACTTAGGGTTTTGGCAAAAAAACCTAGGGAATTAGGTGACCATAGGAGTTTAAGGGAATCTTCCATTCCTTTCCTCTAAATCCCTGGTTTATTCAAAATCTGAACACTTTCAGGTCATTTCTCTAAATTTCTTAAGCGGTTTAGGTATTCAGAAAAATCTAAAATTGAAGCTTAATTTCCTCTGTTTAACATTGTTTGTAAACCAGGTTTTTCCAATTCAAAATAAAGCTCCTATACAAAGACGAAAGGACAGGTTTTGGAACAAAGTATACTTTTAGGAAGAAAAAATCGTTGCTTATAAAATTAAATACAACGATTTATTAAAAATGGTTTATTCAATCAAATTAATTTACTAACGATTGCAAATCGATTCGTAACAAATCGTTTAAATAATACTAGTTTAATGTATTTCAACTTTAAAGTCTAAATGAATTATAAAACAAAATAAAGACTATTATTATTATTACAAACGGGCAGTGTCATCTGAGTCTCATAGCACTGATATTATCTAATGTAACCTATTGTAATCGTCTCTGATGAGGCTGGTATACCTAAGATGGACTCCAATGCCGCTGTCGGGGTTGTTCTCATTGATCCAGTAATTGTCAGACAAAATACCCTTTGTAGGCTCTCTAGCTGTTTTCTGGAACTAACCAAACTGGTTCTTGGCACCCAGATCAATGAGTCTGCCTGAAAAGCATGCTGCCCTCTATGCAGCAGGGAGGCTAAGAGTACCTCATCCCTAATGTATCTCTCCAACGTCTTCAGGATAAAAGGCGTTAGGCTGATTAGTCGGAAATCTTTTGCCGCAGTGTAAACCTCCATCCCAGGTTTGGGAATGAAGGCCACTCTACCATCCTTCCATGCCGACGGCACGTTTTTAAAGGCTATACTTGCCCTAAATAATTTTGTCAGAGGAGGGGCAACTAGATCCATGCCTTTTTGTAAAAGCGATGGATTCGGATTCGCTGAAAGTCCGGGAAGTGAACTTCCATCAGGTGATTCAGCGTTGTGTCTTCGTCTTCGGAAAACTCACCATTATCGAGCCTTAGGAGCCCGAGGCGAGCTTCTGCCGTTTCAACTCCCTGTTTGGGGAGTTTTTCTGGAGCCCTTCTTTCTATTGCCTATGGAATAAGCCTGAGGAGTTGCTCCAGGTAGAGTTTCCACAGTCACTGCCCCTGTAGGGAGCCTTAGGTGCCGTTTGCGAGACGCGCTCTGAGGTATCTCTTCCTCTGTGCTCAGCTACGGTTCCTCTTCTTTACGAAGGGGAAAGTTAGCTGCACTTCTATGGCTGCGTCAAGATTGTCTCCACCATCATCAATATTTCGCACCGCCTCTGGTGGATTGCCCCCAAAGAGCCTCCCACTTTTGGCGGTGGGTTAGAGGAGGGTCCTGAAACGGGCCCATCATCGTTCATATTTTGTTTTTTATTTTATTGGTAGTTCATATTTGTCCCACGAGAAGCTAGGGAAATAAGAAACACCCCCCACAGACCCCCGCTTGCAGGGGGCGGGTCTACATACTATGGGATTCGACCTGGTGCCCCAAAGTCTCCGTTAAGACACCTCCTTTGAGACCCCCGTCTGTCCGTCTCTACTGAGGGGAGCAGGTCGGGGTGTTCAAGGATTTTTTGACTCTGGTGCCATTCAACTCTTGACACGGCGATCAAATCTCAGCTTGGGAGCATGAGAACGCGAGCTCTCGATATTCCAGGAGGCTTTGCCATTACCTCCTGAAAGGATCGCTCCTTAGTTTGAGTCCCACCGACTAGAGTCCGTCAGTTCCCCAGAGTAGCTGCACCTCGCGATGCAGCCCCTCAGGTTCACCTATTCGAGATCTATAGTCTAATGAAACCCGTAAGCCCTCCTACCAGCTACAAGGTCCCGCGATCCGGCTTACCATCCTCCGGTCATCCCTATTGGCCCAGGTTCGGAACCAGTGAAGTGCATCTGCATGAGGTGTTCGAGGATTTTGCTAGCCGTTTCTATCATGCGCTCTGTTGACAAAATTAATGCCCTCAGTTGGCATGTAGTGTTTTTCTTTAAAGTTCTCTGGTGTTTCACAGTATCAGGTAAATTTTGAATGCCCTGACAATGCCCCCTCCACGAATTCCTTTTAGCCGATTGTACCTGAAAGCGTTCTAAGTTTCTGAATAAAATAGGGATTTGAAGAAAAGGAATGTAAGATTATCGTAAAATTCCTACGGTTAGCTAATTCCCTAGGGTTATATCCAAACCCCTAAGTTTCCTAATCACCTACGACATATATGAACTAAAATTATTTATCTAAGAACCTTACTTTGAATTACCTTTTTAGCAAAATTTTTTCGGGAAGGTAATAAGTTTATTATAGGTTTTCTCCGAGGAGACGCCAAAAGTGAGGTTAACGTCAACGGGAAAGAACAAAACCAAACTACTCCAATCGGATTGGAAGTAAGGCGTTGTTGTATTGGGTTGCAATTTATGGGAAAACCGGTGTGTAAAATCTAAAGTTCGCATGCGCGGCCATTGTGTCGTTCGCAAAATTGATCGGTTTTAAAGTGCACATGAGCAAATATTATTCTTGCACTATCTGCTGGATCTTAGTAGAGGCATAGAAGTCCATACTTTTGAGGTGGGTGTTGAAAAAAATATTTATGTCCCGCAAGCCGTTTTTTTTTTTAATAAAATGTCTATTTAAATAACCGCTAATAATGGATTTTTTTTTGCTTTGACAGGTGTAAAGTGGATTGTCTTCAGTGAAATATGGGGTGTCCAAAATTGTATAAATCCGAACCCGATTGATCTAATATAAAAAAGTTAAAATGTAAAAATTTTGTAAACACAAAGAAAATTAGTTCGGATTGGGCTTTTTGCTATTTTTATTTAAGGATTCTTAGGAATCTTTAAAAATTACTCTAAAATGTGACCATGTAAACGGCCAGCTGTATTTCTCAGAGAATATGTCGGTACCCGATGTTTCTAATTTAAAATGGATAAAGTATGGAAGGAGATTAAGACACAAGTGAAATATTTATAGAACTTGAAAATTATTGCTCACCATCACACGACTTCTTTAAGATTATCCCGACTTTGCGAATGTATGGCATGTCGCATATCACCACCCGGTGCACTATCGCGTCTTAAAACGCCAGGATTTATTACTTCTCTTTTATTTGCCGCTTCCTTTATACTTGACAAAGTTTTACTAAGCCATGGCCAACTGTTTCGAGCTGCATTCAATTCTGCAGCAGTCGCGTGCAACTGATGTGTCAGGTCCTGTTAAAAAAATACTCTTAGTTCCTAAAATGCGATGACCGCTATTTCTTGATAAAAAATCTTCCCTTTAGAAAAAATCTGACATAACACAGTATACATTTTCATACCTGATTTCTACATTCGGCTTCAACGTGCGCTAACTTTGTCTGTGCTAGTTCCAATTCTAATTCTCGAACTCTTTCTTGCGCTCTGTTAAGAATAGGATCTATTCGATTTTCTAAAGGATGCGCTATATCGGATAAAATATTGGGCGACTCTTTCATATGATTCCTGCATTTTTCGCATTTGGAGACTTTTGCCTGTGGATAAAATTAAATGTAGATTGAAGTAATAAATAAACGAGTTCTTTCATTTCAATAAAAGTATCAAAATACTTAAGAAAAAGCTACATATTATTTACATGCTTATTAAACACTTTAATGCATATTTAAAAATGTTGCAATAGCAGGCTTCACAGCTCGAAATTCTGCAAAAATAAAAAATAAAGTTACTGTTTCATGAAAATTGGGAGAAAATAGAGGAATAAAGTGGTGGAAAGACAGAAGCGCTTATCTACGCTTGTCATGATTTCGAGGTAAATGACGTTGAATATTCTCTCAATGCTGTCAAATTCAGAATTTAAAAGATTACATATTTTCATATTAGGACCCTAGTCTTATTTTTCAATTAATTTTTAAAAATATTTTGTGCAAATTTAAAGAAAAAAATAAAAGATCTTGGTGAAATTCAAAGTGTTCCCAGCATACTCGCCTATTTGCTTGTAAGTTAAATTATTAAGCCAGTAAAATTAATTTATTTTAAGTGGTTCGAATAACTTCAGTTTATTTTTATGTCAAAATTATATATTAATAAAATATTAATTAGCGCTAACGTTAAATTTGAATTTAAAAAATACACTAACATAGATTTTCATAACAATTTAAATGGGGCGCGTTCATAATTTTAATATCTTTCAAATTTTTACATTCTCATCTAGAGAAGGTATTAGATTTGTGTAAAATTTGACCCCCCCCCCCCCGGTTTTTGTCAAATGTCCACGTTTTGAGACCCCCTGAACCCAAAAAACAGGTTTTTACGAATGTGTCTGTCTATCTGTTAGTCTGTCTGTCTGTAGATTTGTAGTTTGTTAGCACGATAACTTGCGAAAGAATTGATCGATTCGATTGTCCTTTGGTATACTCTTTTAGTCTCCTAAACTGAAGGTCGAGTTCGTTAGCCAGCCATTTTGGATAAAAATTCAGAAAGTGAGAGCATTTTGAAAATTTTTGAGACCATTTTTTTTCAAAATTTGAAAATTATACATATGTGCGTCTGTTCATAGTACTCGGAAATTCACATAATTTATTCCCATGACATTTTTCGATAAAATCAAAATTTTCAGAGTTACGGCATTTTCAAAATCCAAAAAAAGAAACGTAAATTAACACTTTCAGCCAAACAACACACGATACGAAAAAAGTCAGGACAAGAAAAGTGTTTCTTTTTCAACGACCTACAAGATTATCATAACGACTTTTTGAATTTTCTCGAAAAATCGAAAATTCACATTTTTATTGCACAAAAAAAAATTGAAAATCCAAAAATTCAATTTTACGGCAAGAATATGCAAGATACGACAAATGACGGTGGAACAAAATTTGTGCGTAAAAAAAAAGAAAAAAAAAAAAGTTATTGGCTCGTCGTTTAGAGGTTGGCCAGGAATTAGCGGATCGAAACATGGGAACTTCTACCTAATACAACGCTGCTGAGGGCTGGTGAACTTCTCAGCATAAAACGTCAACCAATTGTGAGTCTCTCGGTTTCCATTCCTTGGCCCCCCCCCCCCTCCCCCCACCGTAATACAGAAAGGGTGCTAAAAAATTCTGGGCATCCAACAAGAAAAAACTATAACGGGGAAAAGTTAGTTAGCTTATGCTTAGAAAAGGACCTATTTATTACAAATACTTGGTTTATACATAGAATGATCCAGATTTACACCTGGCGTAAAGAAAATAGCCACAGTATAATTGACTTCGTTATTTTGGATGAAAGACTAAGAGAACTGGTCAAAGATACAAGAGTCATGAGGGGCTCTGAATGTAATACTGACCATTACCTTCTAGTCTCCAAAATGAGCTTAGGGCGGGGATGGAGAAGAAAGAGAACCAAACAAACGAAACAAACGCGAAACAAGATTGAAAATTTACAGAAACCGGAAGTGCGGATAGATTTTTAGAATAAGTTAAACAAACGCATAGATAGGGCTACGGGATATCATTTTTAACACTGCGAAAATTAACGTGAATATAACAAAAATAATAATGTTTGAAGGAAAAGGTGATAAAACAATTTGCAACATTGTCCTAAGTGATGAGAAATTAGAACAAGTTGATAAGCATATATATATATATATATAT
>CAKNXH010057559.1:60469-71785 GCA_932178445.1 Andricus quercusramuli | reverse complement strand
AGTGACGGGAAGATAAATAGGGAGATAGATAGGCGCATAAACGAGGGTCAGAAGGTTATCGGTCCATTCTCAGAAGTAAAAATATATCAAAAAAAGCTAAAATGGCGATACATGATTCTATGTTTGTACCGACTGTGCTATACGGTAGCGAGACATGGACCCGTTAAGAAAATAAATAACACGCAAATTCTAGATCAATCTACAAAATGTATATCTCCTTCCCAACATTACGATTTTCCAACCGTGCGAATCACGGCTACCATCATGGCTACATGGTACTTGAAAATTCGAACAATTTATTCTATTTTTACATTCTCATCCAGGGAAGGTATTAGATTCGTGTAAAATTTGACCCCCCCCCCCTCCCATTTTTGTGAAATGTCCATTTTTCAATAATCATTTAAAAATGTATCATATATATGTTCCAAAAACAACTTAGATACTTTTTTTCGCCCCTTTTCCGATAGTTGGAAGAAATCTTTCTGATTGTATGATTTATTTTTTATTAGACAGATATGGAAATGTACGCTGAAGTGAAGCAATTTCCTTCTTCATTTTAAAGCAAATACAAATTTAATCATTTTTATCTGAAGAACATAGAACATAACATATTGTCATTGCGAACCGCGACAACCAAATCGCGCGCCGTGATCGCGTTTAAACTTTTGAGTGTACATTAAGCGATGAACAGAAACGAGCGTGGAGCAAGGCTTACATGATTTTTAAACGAAATATCGAGCGCGAAACGTGAGTGTCTTGATGAGAATGTATTCCTTAAGGTCGATAGAACCTGAAGTAAATTAGTTACTCTTTCTATGTAAAACTTACATAATTAAACCAAATGCAGGTCATAACGATGAAGCTAAGAGAGCATTAGCCCGCAATAGTAAGCACATGAAGTGCGAAAACCGAGATGAACCGAGCTTCAAGCGTCAAGCAAATGTGTCCGAGCGCGAAGCGCGAGATAAACATATCATCGAGCGCGAAGCGCGAGATACAAAAAGTGCGCGCCCTAGGCGCGCTTAAACTAGCGAGCGAAGCGCGCGATGAGAATGTGCCCGCGAAGCGGGCAGATTTTTTATACAAATATTAGTAATATTACAATTTGGGAACGCGTAAAACGGTTACCTTGAACTCAGCGCAGTTTAGCGATGATGGCAGTCTAGTGTTGACAGGAATTGAAATCAGCGATTATTTTATTAAATGTGCACTTAATAGTGCACTTAAGCCGTTAAATGATCTGGAAGTGCCAGGACTTAAAAGAGCATTATTCAAAGTACTCAAATCTGATATCTAAATATGCCTTTTCACCACAGAAATGATTGAAAAGAAATGTTTTATTAAAGATTGTCCAGTTCTATATTAAATGTTTTGTTCAATCCACGAAGTTTATTAATAGACGCAAAGAAGTATTTCTAATTTTCTATATAGTATGCAGAAATGGTGCTAATATGCTACAAAAATTGTATTTTCAAAATCTGTGCGTATTATGTTCGTCATCAAAATATTAATTCAATAATATTAAAACAAATTCCGAGTACTATTTTCAAAACAATGAATTGATAAATAATTGTTTTAATTAGGAAAGGTACGATGCACAAGAAAAATAACAAAATGTGTATAGCTATTATGTTATATGTATTAGGTGTACAAATAAGTTCTACCCGTTTTAAGCAATTTTTATATAATTTATAAAAATCTAATAAAATGCAAGTATTAATTAATATAGTGGCCACTGGCGTCCACTACTGTTCTAGAACGCTCAGGCAATTTATGGGTTCCAGGGCGAAAGAAGGCTTGATTTTTTAACGCTATAAAGTCATCCACCATTTTTCACACACTGAGAAACTTTAGGTTAGAAAAATTACTAAAACGGATAGCAAATGGGGGCAAAATGCTTAAATTTCGACATTTTGTACAAAAAGAATAAAAGTAATAAGTATTTTAAATAACAGAACATACTAAATATGTAGAAGAAATTACTATTGTCTGTAGGAACACGATGTGTATTATGGACATTTTCTACTTTTTGTAAGGAAGGTTAATACCATTTATTAAAATTAGGTCCCAAATATTACTAACTGATTTAGCAGACGGTATCGAGCCTTGGACCGAGCGTAGCCGTCGATCGCCGATCATATTTTTAGGTTGCGAAAATGACATCTAATTTATGTTTCAATGCAAATTCCGCAAAAAAACATAATTTAAAAAGAAAATATTTACTTATTTTAATTACATTAAAAATATTGTTGTTTAAAATTATAAAAATATCATGAATATTAATCAATTAAGGATTAAATGAATTAGAACCAATAAACTTTCTATCATTCAGGTCATATGGAAGTTTTCATTCTGAGTCTCAAAATGTCCTATAGGTAGATGGATCATCGCCCGACTGCTGTCCCGGAGACGCGTGTTCGATTCCCGCCAGCTTCGTTTTCTTTTAACCCGATTTTTCTTTTTCAGCTTTATAATATAATAATATCTTTTAAGAATATATACATATATATAATTTCTAATGTTGTCAATTCTTAATTTAAATAAATGTGAATTATGCGTTAAATGTAGAACATGTGTGTAGGTAGGCTTGTGTGAAAGTTAGCATTACGTGTTTATTTTTTTTACTATTCCCACTGTAGCATATTTTGCTAACCAGTTAGTAATTCGGTGCGCACGGTCCCTGTGCATAATTTTACTACAGTACTTTGTAAATACTATTATCTTCTACAGATATTAATCCAACAAATTTACTATTTTCTCCTATCAAAATTAGTAAATAGTGCAGACTTGCAGTTTTACTACAGAGGTTAATAAATACTTCAAATGTCTTTTACAATAAATGCAATAGTTTTAACTTTTATTCCAATATATTTTATAATTCTTTAAGTAGCTACGAGTTACTATTGAGGTTAGTAAATATTATTAAAATTTGCTTTTTGCCCCTCATTGCAAAGTTCAGATAGTAAAATCTAGTGTGATTTTTAACAAGAAATACAAACAAGGGTTTCTCAGTGCACATCAGCTTCAATTTTAATTTGTTGCTCAGCTAAGCTGTTTTGTAACGAGCGAAAAATGTGGTAATCGGACGGGGCAATGTGTGAAGAGTGAGCCGGATGCGGCAGAATTTCTCATTTTAATTCTTCTATGGTATGGCGGACCACGGAACTTCTATGCGGCCTAGCGTTGTCGTGCTGTACTGGTCTTCGCCCATGCCCATAATATGATGTATTTTCTTGGAGTTTTTTCCTAAAACGATTCAATTGACAAGAGTATGGTTCGACAGTGTTACTTTCCTCAATTGAACCATTTTGCACAAAAAAATATTTAAAAAGAGATGATATTCTGGGCATGGACGAAGACCAGTATAGCACGACAACGCTAAGCAGCATAGAAGTTCCGTTGTCCGCTGAACGATAGAAGAATTGCAATAGGAAATTCTGCCAAATCCAGCTTACTCTCCAGACATTGCCCCGTTTAATTACGACCTTCTTCGTTCATTACAAAACAGCTTAGCTGAGCAACAAATTAAAATTGAAGCTGAAGTGCGAAAAATGGTGGATGACTTTATAGCGTCAAAAGATCAAGCCCTCTTTCGCCATAGAACCCATCCACTGCCTGCGTGTTTGGGAACAGCAGTAGAAGCCAGTGGCCACTATATTAATTGATACTTGCATTTTGTTAGATTTTTATGAATAAAATAAAAGTTGCTTCAAACGGGTAGAACTTATTTGTACACCTAATAGATAAATAATTTTAAATTCTTTCCGAAATTCTTTAAATCGTAAAAAAATGAAACTTGAAATATGAAATTATTATGCGATTTTAAAGAGGCTTGATTTAAAACTTGAAATTTTGTTTTGTTTAATTTTTTAAAGCTTTGAGACTGAAATGTTCGATGTCACCATGCGGCACATTTTTAAATTTTCAATTATTCATCAATGATATATATTTGATTGATATGCCTGATTAATTCAAATTTAAAAAAAATCAATTTTTAATGCTTTAAATTTAACCTTGTGCAATGTTGCAATTTAAACATTTTCAAATCAAAGCGTTGAAAGTTTGATAAGTATTTTAGTATGCAATAGTTAAATTAAAAACATCAAAAATTTAAATCTTCGAAATAGTGTAATTTCAAATTGAAAGCGCCTGAAATTGCACCATTTCTGATTAAAAATCTTAACAATTAAATATTTTCGAATTGAAAGTATTTTAAATTGAAAAATAAAATATTGAGAACGTGCCCAATTAACTTAGAATCTTTCTGAACGTTACCATTTTTATAGCACATAATTAGAAAAATGTCACTTTACAACGTTTAAATATTTAATTTTTAATCATTCGTTTCGAACTTCAATTGCGTTAAAATTAAAATTGTTTGATTTTTTTTTTCAAAATTTGAATTAAAAGATTTTAAAAACCTTGAGTCTCTAAATATAAAAGGCTTTCAATTCCATATTGTGCAACCCTAAAGATTTAAAATTCAAAATTATTTAATTTAAAACGCTTGAAAATTGAAATTGATCAGCTGGACATCAAAGTTTAGAAATTTCAGTTTAAAATACTTAATCTGATGGCTTCGATTTTGAAAGTGTACATCTTACCCCTGTACCGCCAGGGTACTTTTTTGAATTAATTTAATTGTACGACAGAATAAAACCCACCTCTTCAGAACAACAATACGCCATTAAAGTATATTTATGGTAATGGATGGATTATATGATTTAGAATTTTCTATCAACATTAAATCTTTATGAGATTTTCCAAGTCGTAAACAAGGCCTAAAATTTTATGTAGTCCGACAAACTTCGTGTAGTCCGAAATCAAATAGTGTGCAGTAGAAAATTACCTCATTTTCTAAAAGCAAGCTAAATTTCTGGTCTTTTAAATAGTCATTATAGTACTTTGATGGTGGACGATTTTTTAATGAAATGGTATTGCGTCAAAACCAAAGCAAATAAAGTTAGGTAACCAACAGATTTGATAGCAAATTTGATAAGCTTTACGATGGTTATATGTCTCAAAAATGTATGTTCGTTCTATAGTTTCATTAAACTAAGAATTAAAACTCAGATATATCAAAAAACGTGTATCCTTAGATTTTGATGAAATGCATATTAAAAGAAAGCTTAGAGTTTCTAGTTTCTAATCTTGAAAGGACATAATAGGAAGTTCAAGGAATAAAAATAAATATTCAAGTGTAAAACTCAAATGATAAGCAAAGTCATAAATTCGTTAATAATTATTTTATCAGACCGCAAAATACGTATCGTTTCACTTTCTTTGAAAAAGAAAGTCGGACACCAATTATGCATTTTAGTGTGACACAGTAAAGCAGCCGAAATTATCAGTTTATAGATCTACGGTTGCTAGGGCAGAGATTGGGCGATTTATCGTGAATTTGGCAATTTGAATCAGCTCAGGATTTCTTTCCGGTGACAAAAAATTGAGGAAATCTCTCAAAATACACGTATTGGGCGATTTATTTTTCAAATTGGGCGACTTGGTCAAACCGATAATTTCGGATTTGATGACTGTATAATATAGTCTGACATTTTGAATAATGAATATATCTCGCACATAAAAAGTGTATCAAAAACAAAAGTACTATTATTAGTGAATTTAGTTTAACTACTGAAGTGTTGATAAGCATAGGTTTACATATTTATTTACCTAATAAAACTTTGTTTCATCTATTTTTGAAAAAGAGTTTACCTTTTAACCTTTTTTATAAATTGAAACTATAATATCTTAAACACTTCCAGATTTAAAACTAGTCTTTAATGAGAACAAAATTTCAGTTTTGCGCAATTCTTAATTAAAATTGTTGCATACATTTTTTGATTCGATTCCTGGCGTTTTAGATGCTTTAATTTAATTTAATATTTGCATGCTTTATTCAACAGAATAGGACAAGATTTTACTCATGATTTCTTATAATTTTTGCAAAAAAGTAATTAATGGAAACATCTTAAAATATTGAAACTTTTTTTGAAGAAGGGATGAAGAAGGGGAGAAGAAATTCTTTTTCAAAAAGAAGAGGAACCCTAAAGCCTGTAATGATTTACGAAATGAGAAAAAATGGAATGAAAAAAACTTACACGTAAGTCACTCAAGGCCGTTTTCGTAACATTATAATCATCCTCTAAACGCTGGCAGATCTAGAAAGGAAATAAAAAAGGTAAAAAGCAATTTATTTTCTTAAAGGAAATTACATTTTTTATGACAGTAATTGATATTAAAAGGAAGATGGTTCTTGATATTATTTACCTGTTTATATTCGGCAATAATGACACCGTTTCTTCTACTTTCTGCATCCGCTCGAGATACTTCGCGTTGCAGCATTTCCTTGACTTGAACAAGCTCAGCTTCTAATCTCTGCTTTTCTTCTTCGTTACGTGAGACTGTACAACGGAGATGTTCCACTTCGTTACTGTACTCATCCGCGTTTTCCTGCGCCTCTGCACAAGATATACGTAAGATTTAGCAAGCTACACTTACCATGACTCAATATTTCTCTCTTCAATAATCCAACACAATATGTACTCGATTATTATTTCCAGTAATGTTTTGTATAATTAAACATTTTTCAAATTGTTCAGGAAATCTAAATTTTCTCTCTAAAAGCCCTTTATTTATAACATCTAATTAAAAAACAAATCATGTTAAAAAATTAATAAAGCTTAATTTTGAATCGGAAAAATTTACAAACGGTTCTACGATTGTACATTAAAAATCTTTGAATTTCGTTAGAATAATAAATACGTCAATTATCTAAACATGAACATAAATTTTAGTGGCACAGATTAAATCATTTTAGCCACTCTTCAATATGTTCCGTAATTAGTAATTACGTTACGTCTCCGTTGAAAAAAAAACTAAATACAAAAAAAAAATTGAGAAAAGCGGTGTGTTTCAAAAGTAACATTCAATTAGCATCTTTGCATAAAAAGGCAATAAATGAATTCCTTACTTTTCAATAAATTCTTTGCAGCGTGGCTCATGTTTGTAACTTGTGGGCGTAAAAACAGACGTTTCAAATATTGTTAGTCGTATATGACAACATAAATCTGAGTGAAGGCATTCGTACCTATCTTATTGCGACATTTGGCCCATTTTAAACCGTTGGTTCAGCTGTAGATGCTTGTATTGTACAAAAACTCACACATACAACCCAAGTCAATAAACATGCTAACTGAGCTTTTTACCTCATTTGTTTTTTATTATAATGACTCAGAAAGAAATATGAAACAAAGTGCATTGTATGTAAATTATTTTTATAGAAAATAAATGTAGACGTCAAAGCAAATTTTTTGTAATTTCTTTATAATTTTAGTTTTAAAACTGATTATTGTTACTTAAGATTATAAATAATAAATGGCATTAGTGGAGGAGATTTAAAAAAAAAGTTATAATTATTGAAGGGTTGCAGCCAGAATTAGATAACCAAAATTTTTCTGAAACTCGGCTTATTGCAAAAAAGATTCTTTCAGGATCAAATACATGTTGTATTCAAAGGATTTGTTCGAATTCTAATTTTTTAATATTGGTTAGAAAAAATGGAAATAAATTTTAGTTAAAGTTGTAGAATAGAATTTAACGTAGTAATAATTTTTTTCCTGTCAGAATCGATATTTCTTGCAATTATTATCGTTTATTACAAAAAATAATAATTTTCCTATTTTTATAAGCCTTTTAGCGAAAAATCATCTGTTACAGTGCGATACTGTCACACTAGATCTGGATTTTCTTAGAACAGAATACATTTTTTGGATCAAATCTTTGTTTTTCTCATTTAGCATCCCCATATCTAGGAAAGGAGCATTTATTTTTGTGAATAATTAAAAATGCGGTTTTTAATGGCTATCGAAAGCCGATGGTAACCTCAAAATACTTGAACAATTTAATCTGAATTGGCTTATTTTTTTAGATGAAACCACTTTCAACCGCATTCAGAAACTTAATATCTCGGCAGTAAGTTTTTTAAAAAACTTTTTCATTGAAACTAAAGATGACATTTTTTATCGCAATCCGCAGCTGAGCTCTGCTCCAATTTATTGCCTGTGTCACATTAGGGTGGCTCAAAAACACTTTTTTTTATAAGAGGTCAACGATCCCCCCCCCCCCCCCCCATTTTGTTTCAAATCTGAAAAAAAGAAAATCCCTAATTTTTTTTTCTTCGGTTTTTCGATTTTAACTGCTGCCGGTTTTGACTTGAAGTTTCCCATGTAAAATAGATGGGGAAAAATAACTTTTTTCATTTTTTGAAATAATTTTTTAGGGTTTGAAAAAATGTGACGGGAAAGTATGGAGGCTTGCAGAGAATTATCCAACGAAGAATGTAATTCATCGAACCTATGGGTTTGAAACCCTAACACACCCCTACGAGTCACTGAAAACTACCCTTAAAACCAAAAATATTAATTCTTCATAAAAACGATCATTTGAGCACTGGATTCTCATCTTTTTTTCACCTAAAATTATTTATATTGGTCTAGTGGAATATTCATTAACATTTCTTAATTAATTTTCAATTATTTAAACATTTGAAAAATAATAAATTATCATTGATAAATATTCCAGTAGACCAATAGTAATAATTTTTAGGAAAAAAAACGAATTTTCGAGAAAAAAAATTTTTAACGAATTCCTTTTGTCCCATATGTCCGATACATGAAATTCTTCGCTGGATAATTCTCTACAAACCTCTATCCTTTCCCGTCACATTTTTTCAAGCCCTACAAAATTATTTCAAAAACTGAAGAAAGTGATTTTTCCCCATGCATTTTACATGGTAAACTTCAAGTCAAAACCGGCAGCAGTTAAAATAAAAAAACACGATACAAAAATTTGGGATATTCTTTTTTTGAATTTAGAACAAAATGGGGGGGGGGGGATAGTGGCCCTCGAGCCTATTTCCTCGACACTGGACAGAAAAAGTGGTAGTTGACTTTTATTTAATCTTTGAATGTTGATTTCAATTTCACACAATGTTTTTTCATAATACTAAAAAATTTTGATTTGCTTCAACATTATGGCCTATAAAATGTGTCAGCTTGATTTTCATCAACAATCGGTATCTTTACTTTTGCAGAAAATGTGTGAAACCAGAGGAAATTATCCTCGATTTTCAATACCTCCACTTTTGAGTCTTCAACAAGTGAAACAATTGGTGTTGAAAATTTGCAAAAATTCATGAGTATTCTTGAAAATCAACAATTTAAACAATTTTAATTAATTTATTATTATCATCAGTACAGTAAAAAATATAAAAAATGATGATCTCGGCTCTGGATAGAGATTCTCATCTGAAATATACCTTAAACGATGCTTCTCCGCATTCAACGGTTTCATCTCAAAACTGGAAAGATCAATAATAGTACATTGTGTTACAAGTGCGTGAAGTGGAATGTCTTCCAGCACATGTCAGACACGATATTTTTTGCAAAAAATGCATGAAAATGCAATGAGAAATACGATATGGTGGTCGGTGGTGCAGGGGGCGGGGGTCCAGGGCGCAGCCCTGGTGGGGGTGCAGGGGACGAATCCCCCGCTGGGGGGTTCGGGGGGCGAAGCCCCCTGACTGAACAAAAAACCACCAAATATTAAACTAAAAAAAAAACTAAAAAAATTTTTTTTAATTAAACTAAATCAAACTAAAAAAGAAACTAAAAAAAAACATTGAGTGTAACGTGCCCAGTGTTGAGTGTGCTAGACTTTTCGAGAGTTCGTCAAAATATGCAAGGAGCACGTTTTCAATTAAGAGGTTATTTCACTTGTTTAACACCTATATTCATATCGACTGGTCGGATGTTTGACAGCTTTTTATGAACGTAATGAAAACAAATTTAGTCAGTTGAGTTGCCCGGGCAACGCCGCGTAATTTTTTTACATGCCGTGTGAATATTAATTCCCGAACTAAAGACAAGCGCTCGTAAATGATTCAATGCGGGAATGTTATATTCCCGCACGCTACTCTCACAGTAGAGGAATCTGGAATTTTCCGTACGCTTTATGGACACGGAATGTGGCCATTTTCATGCATGTGTTGCAAAAAATTAATTATTATTGATTTATTGACCTTTCCAGTTTTTTCTCGACTTTAGTTCTGTATTGCCACCCTTCAATTATATAAGTGAGGCTTAATTTTATTACAGGAGGTTGCGAAACTTCGAATTTAAGTGTTCAATAGAAATGCTGTTTAAATTATACAGGCTGGCCGCTAAAATGAGAAAAAAATTATCTGTAATTTCCACTAAGTATGCACGAATTATTCTTGGTCATTAGCATCTACAATTCTAAACTTTCATAATTGAACACTAGAAAACCCTTTAAAATGACTTCTTTGAATGAATTTTTAACAATCCGTTTAAAATTTTCCATTCTAAATAAACAGTAAAATATTGCTCAATTTTAAAAGATTAATTTTTCTGAAGCCTTCAGAAAAAAGTTTTTCAATTTGAAACATATTTAACTTGTCAGTGTCGTATAATTAATTAATAGATCTAAAAAATTGAAATGTTTAAAAATTGATGCAAATTTTGATATAAGTATAGCCTCAATCCGTAATTTATAATTTTTTAGCTGTTAAGGCTTTCGATTCGAACAAAAGTGTTCATTCTTAAAAATGTCTACAGTCAATTTTATTAATATCCAATTTCAAATATTATATTTTAATTTTAGGAATCTTTAATTAATGCTTATATTTAAACCACTTGGAAACATCAATGTCATTCTATAATAGATCATCTGATAGTCGTTGCGACCTATTTAAAAAAAATCTTAACCATATAGGGCCACTCACAAAGTACGTGATACACTTTTCAGGAAATTCAGCCCCCCCCCCCCCCCCAACATGCGTTAGGCTTTTTCCATTGTTCTTAATATTGGGAATGATAGTTTAACAGATCCCCTCCCCCCTGAACGTATCACGTATTTTGTGAATTACCCCTATATATTGTTTCTAGGTGTTATTGGGATTAAATTTTCCCATTTATGTAAACCAGTACCTTGTTCTTTTCACAAAAATAGTTTTTATACGCCGCAGGCATGAATCGGGCGTATTACGTGCCTGTTTTCAGGAACTTAAGTAGCCCTTTATGGGTCAGTGGTGGGAGCAATACAATAATGGCCTCATTATTGTACTGTACAATAATGGGGCCATTATTGTACTGCTCCCACCACTATCCACCATCCATTATAGTCCGCGTATCATTGGAGTATTGAAGAAATACTTGTCGTACATGATAAACCTACAGATAAAGGGGGAGGTACGACGGGGTGTCGGGGGTGGGTTGGCTCGGGGGGGGGGGGGGG
>CAKNXH010057559.1:0-48159 GCA_932178445.1 Andricus quercusramuli | reverse complement strand
GGATGGAAATGCCGTCTTAACCTCTATTTTCAATTTGAATGGTTCTTCTTCTTCTTCTTCTTTGTTTTTGGCCTTTTGATTCAATCAATAAGCCATGAAATTTCCACAGATTCAATATTCTTCTTAAAATCCAATGAGAATTCTTCAGACTATTAAAATAACCTCTTCATTCAGCTTAACCACAGTTAAATCCCAGCCATACCAGGGTCCCTGAAGTTCCAAAGCGGTCAGTAACCATCACAAGGTAGCAACAGAACACACAATGTCGCGTTCCCACGAGGCGACCACCTCGCTCCATACCAGACCCGCCATTAGGAGGGAAGGGAGAGGAGTCGCCCGCGCAGGAAGGCGGCAAATTCAAACCACACATTCATTTAAGACTTTCCACTCTGATAAAAGGATACCGCTCTAAGATGCAAACTAAAAAACGAAAAGTGCAAGACTATTGAGATTAGATTATCATGTTACCCCGCTGAAAAAACCGGCCCAGCTCAATCACTGACTCCTCTGTGGGACTAAAAATGATGTCGTTTATATCCACCAGGCCAGGGGGAAGCCCGGGACTGACACGTTCAAAGAAGTCGTGCAGGGCCGGCCTTCCCCCCAACAAGATGGGGCACTGATTTAGAAGATGGGTAAGGTCTTTAAGCTGACCCCCACATTCACAATCAACCCGAAGACTCCAGCCCATCCTTGCAAAATGATGTCCTGTGCATATGTGCCCAGTCCTAAGTCTAGTGACCAAGTTTATAAACCGTCTGGGCAAATTGAGACCACGAAACCAAGGTCTAGGCGTCTTAACATTAACCCGCGAGAAGTAGTTCCTCCTTGACCCGTCCGTACTACCATAAGGCCAACACAGCGCTCCCCAGAAATCGAAATCCCTTTGACAGACATCCCGAACATCACGTACCGGGATTCCTTTAACTGCAGAGACTGGGAATCTAGAGGCCTGCTTTGCCACCCCATCAGCCACTTCATTGCCCCTAATCCCACTGTGCGACGGAATCCAACAAAATCGGATGGTAAAACCTTCTCTCTCAGCAGCTGCAACACCATTTCCCACCACTCGTGCCAGTATAGGCCCCGTAGATTCCGAGAATCTATGCAGCAAACGTTCCAGAGCCGAACGCGAGTCCGAGAAAATAACCACATTTCCCAGGCCCGATTGCACCACATGTTTTACCGCATAAAAAAGTGCATATAGTTCAGCAGAGAGAACAGACATATAGTCACGCAGCCGGACTCCAAACCTACGATCACTAGAAGGCATGTAATAACCGCAACCCACAAGCCCCAGGGACGGATCAACCGATCCATCTGTATATATACATGTTGCCCCGGGGAATTGCCGATCCACGAATTCATTAAAGAGCTGCTGCGTGAACTCACAGTTCCTGAAGGCCTCGCCAGACTCCAGGTCAACGGAGATCTCCGCCAGCAAATCGCTCCAAGGATCGTCGAAGTACCCCGGACGAGAAGAGCATTCCATGGCACCAGTGAAGGCACACATGGCCTCAAATGATGATAATAGGCCAAACTTGTCCGGGCCAACACCGAAGGTCCCAGATCGAGCCTCCGTGGCCAGATCCTCCAACCTTGCAGCTAGAGGGCTGTTATTCCAGCAAAAGTTGCGGAGGATGAACCTATTTGCAAGTAAAGACCTACGGAATGACAGAGGAGTTTCTGACGCCTCGGAGAGGAGCACAGAGATGGGCGTCGAGCTCATACACCCCAAGGCAACCCTGAGTGAAGCGTGATGGACCGTGTCCAGCATTTTTAAGGCCGTAGCGCTAGCTCTAAAGAAAAGAGGAGCTCCCCACTCCAGGCATGCCCTAACTAATCCCTTGTGGACTGTAAGCAAAAGGGAGGGGGAGGCGCCCCAAGAGATTCTCGCAATAACCCGAAGGATATTGACTGCTCTTGAGGCTTTAGCTGCAATAGCCCTAATGTGGGGGATCCAGGTCATTCTTTTGTCCAAAACTATGCCCAGATAGTTAAGAGAGGGCTGACATTGGATGACCGTTCCATCTATTGTGATGGAGATGTCGTTGATCCCTTGCCGGCCTCTAGAAAAAAAGCAAAGCTGCGACTTCGGGGTAGAGATGGAGAGGCCCAAAGTCGCGAGCCAAGGAGTTAATCGCCCGCATGCCAATTTTAGTAGATCGGAAGCTTCCTGAGTAGTCCCCCCGGTGACGTAAAGAAGCAAGTCGTCTGCGTACATTGCCACCCTCACTCCTGCCGGAAGATGTTGTCCAAGCCTACGAAGAGCCAAATTAAAGAGGAGTGGGGAAAGAACTCCCCCCTGGGGAACACCAACACCGCAGGACCTTGGATTGCTTCCATCCGAGGAGAAGAAGAGATTCCGTCTGCTAACCAGGAAGGAAACAAGATTAAGCAATCTTACCGGAACCCCCAAATCCCTCAATTCTTCAATCAGAGGCCCCGGCAGAACAGCATTGAACGCACCCTTCAAATCCAATGCTAGCGCCAGCGTGTTTTTGCGTCTGCCGAAGCCCATCATGATATCCGAAGCAAGCAAGGCCGCGCAGTCCATTGAAGACCTGCCCCTTCTGAAACCAAACTGGAACTCAGGGACCCAGCCGTTGTGCTCGGCTAAGTATTCCAGTCTCCTCTGAGTCAATCTCTCGAACAACTTGCAAAAGGTTGAGGTGAGAGAGATTGGCCGAAAGCCCCTCCCACCCGGTTTAGGTATGAAGTGAACTCGGGTGTCCCTCCAAGCCTCCGGGAAAGAGGAGACATGGAACATTGCGTTAAATAAGTTATGCACAAACCTCAGCAACGGGTCCGAGAAGCCCCGAATGATCTCATAAGACAGGCCATCCATGCCAGGAGCAGACTTGGCCCTGCAATGCGACAACGCCACCTGGAACTCTTCCCAAGAAAAAGGCTGGTTCATTGGGTCAAGCTCGTCAGGGTTAGGAAAGGGGTCTCTTGTCTGTGGGGGGATGTCCGAACGAATCAACTCCTCCTGGAGGCCCCTGATGACGGGTGAGTCCGGATCTGTGACCAACCCCGTGTGTGGTTCACCGGCCCTAGAAGCTAGTGCTTTGACCGTGCGCCAAATCCTCGACAGGCCAGTTGCCGGATCCAAGGACTCACAAAAGGTTCGGAAGGACTGGTGCTTAATTCCCCTCAACTGCGCCCTTACCTCACCGTCCACCTTCCTATAAGCCTCCAATTCCTCGTTGGTCTGGTTCGCCATGAACCTCTTTCTTGCCATTCTCCTTCTGGATTGGATCTTCTCGCACTCGGCGTTCCACCAGAGTGGCTGCTTAGCCCTCATTCCACCCAAGGAGTCAGCTCTGTAGGCTCCACTCGCCTCTAGGGAGTCAAAAACCTCCCTTATGAATTTATCATAAATATTAGCAGGTATGACTCCACTTGCCAGTTCTGAATTGAGGGCCGGGAGTAGGCCCTCCATTTTCTCATTGAACATAACCCAGTCCAATGATTTAATGTTAAATCTGTTGGAAGAGGATCGACAGAGAGATGGAGAGGCATCCAGCCTTCCAAAGACTGGCAAATGATCAGAGTGGTAACTGTTATCGCCAACCCTGACTGTGGAGATCGATGCAAGAGCAGCCGTGGAGAAGACAAGGTCAAGATTGTTGGCCATCCGACCCGGAGCCGATATAAAGGTGGGTGTAGAGTCATTGAGGGGAATCAAGCCGCTGTCAAATACAGCAGAACAGAGCTGGTTGCCCAGGAAGTTCGAGTTGGAAGAGCCCCACATAGGTGAGTGGGCGTTAAAATCCCCGCACAAGACAAGAGAGCCCCTATTGGACACGCGGTCGATAAGACCCTGCCAGGAATCCTGTGTGATTCTCGCATCAGGAGGAACATAGATAGAGAGGAAGACCACCCTACCAAGAGACGTGTTGATAGATATACCGACAGCCTCCATGTCTCCCATCCAAGGGCCCGTCAGATCAACACTGTCAATACAGTAAACGTCCTTGATCAATATCAGTGATCCTCCTCCCCTACCGATAACTCTATCACATCTATGAGTAATGTAGCCCTTAACTTCAAAACTTTGCTCACGAGTCAACCATGTTTCAGAGATACAGAGTACGTCCAGATCATTCTGAAATAACATTGACTCAACTTCCTCCCTCTTACCCGTTACACTATGCGCGTTCCAGTTGGCAAACTTAATGAGATTGCGCTTATCCTCCATATCAAGTCGCCAAATCCAGTCGCAAACCAGATACCTATTGGTTAAGAACAGGGAAAGACCTGATCAAAGCCCTTTTCATAAAGGGGCGGGAAGCCCATAATGATATTAACTTAAACTTAGACTACCATGGTCTACAAGGGACCATTCTTAAGCTTAGAAAGAAGAACCAAGAATGATAGGTGTAGAACTCTCGGAAGACCCCTACTAAATCATGACCGAACTAGCCAAAATAGTAAGGAGAGTAGGAAGAGAGTATCATTCTTAACCCAATTTTGACTACACTATTGCACAAACTTAACTTCAGACTCAAACAATATAGTTATCAGAGATAACTTTACCCTATATAGCAGTATAACAAATAGCGACGAACTAATGCTCATAAGAAACTGCCGGAAATATACTTCACGTGTCTCTTTGTTCAGTTTAGGAATTGTACTAGGTCAGAAATATTGCTAATTCGTGGAGTGTATATAGGAAAGCACTTGGGTAATTAATAGGTTAACAAAATTTGGGTTTGGACGGCCTTGAGAAGATCAAAGCCTTATACTGAGCTAAAAGGGATTCCAACATAAAGGCAGGACTAAAAGTTAAAAATAGAACAGAAACCTAAAATTATGGGGTTCGGGGTTGCCTCAATCTGTAATATTCCAATTTCTATCCCTTTCAGTTTAAGAAAAACATTTGGATTTCAAGCAGAATTCACTTAAATTTAGTTTAAATTACTTTTTACCTATTAAATACTTCTACTTTTGAGTTACTTTTAAGTTACTTTTTACTCACTTTATTTACTTAAATTTAATTAAGTTTGATTTAAATTCTTGATCTATTTAACATATTTAGTGAGTAACTGAAGTTGATGAGATTTGGTACATCCAAAGTAAAAAATTCCCGAATTAGAGGATCCCCGAATTAAATCATGAAGAACAATTTTTTTCTCAATAAATATTATTTACTTATTAAAAATACAATAATCAAATATTGTTATTAAAGAAAATGCATGAATTCACAAGAACAATAATTGTTTAAAAATTGTATCAAAAAATAATATAAAAAACACGTGCGCTTCGAAAGAAAAAAAAATTCTTCTTACATTATCTTCGAACCTAATAACATTTTTCAAACAAACTTTGCAGGATTCAATTCAGCACCGATTTATATAGGAACTTATTTAATTTATTATTTGTTTTTAAATTAAAAATTTGATTTTTGAGAACGTTTTTCATATTTTTTTAAATACTATGAACATTTTCAAACAAAATTTTTCATCCATTTTTTTAATCATTATTATTTTAAATTCAAACAAGAATTTTTTTAAATTTTAAACATTAAAAACGTTTTTTTGATCAAAGTATTTTATGATTGTATTTTCAATAAATAAATAATATATAATGAACAACAATTTTTTAAACTATTTAAATTCAGGAATTTTCTAGTTTGGATTTTTTATAATTCGGCAATTTTCTGCCAGGAATTTTATTATTCGTGAATTTTTTAATTCGGGAGTTTTATATTTCGGCACTTTTATTATTTCGGGAATTTTGTTATTTGGGAATTTCGCAATTTGCGAATTTTACAGTGTCAAGAATTTTATTTTTTGGACTTTTCAATCCCTTCGGAAAATTCTCGATAATTCTAATATTACCAAATTTAAAAATTCCCGACAGAAAATTTCCGAATTATAAAAGATCCGAACTAGAAAATTAACCAATTTAAACAATAAACAAATGGTTTGTTAACAAATATTTTTAAAATAAAATAATAAAATATTTATATCAAAGAAAAAACTTTTTTAACGTTTAAACTTTAAAATTTCAAAAATTATTGTTTGAATTTAAAATAACAATAATTGAAAAAATATATTTCTTGATAAAGAATTTTGTTTGAAAATGTGCACTGTTTTTTTTTTAATTACAAAAAACGTTATCAAAAATCAAATTATTAATTTATTTTTATACAATTATTTCGAACGATACAATTATTCGAACGATAATTTGAATAAAATTAAACATTTAACAAAATTTCTGTGATAAAAATATTTGATTATTGCATCTTAAATATAAAAGATTTATAAAATTGTGAAAATATCGTAGATTTTGAGGCAATTTTTTTGCAGAATCTTACACAAATCTTACGAAAAAATGAGAATAATTTTAAAACCTATTTGAAAGTTCTGAAAAAAGTTCAAAAATATAGTTTGAATAATATATATTATTTGTATTTTAAATTTTATACCATATAACGTACGTAAATATTTCGAGTAAGCTGTATCAATTATAATAGTTCACAGTTTTATTTTAAAATAGATTGTATGGATCATGATATTTTTTATGAATGTGCTATTGAAATTCTATTCAACTAATTAAATTTTTTTGCAAATGCGAAACCTAATCTGGCTTGGATGGAAATGCCGTCTTAACCTCTATTTTCAATTTGAATGGTTCTTATCCGAGCTAAAGTTATCGACGAGTGTGATGAGAGTTGCTTACAGCGCTCCAAGTGGCTCTTGGCGAACTATATCGATGGGTGCTATCGGGGAGTAGTGGTGGGTACAGGGGAACTGACAATTTTCGCCGGACGCGCCGTCTATATTTATCGCGGGTAACTAAGCCCGCACCGCATCTACGTTTATAATATCTTTGTTCGAACGTAGTGTTCTCCCGTCGCTAACCCCACCTCTGCGCTCACTTCGATAACACTGCGTTGAAATCTGGTTCACGGACACACGGCTGCTTATACGGCGCTCCTGATTGGTCCAGCTTAAATGTTTTATAACTGAAAAACTAAAACTTCAACTGATTTTTGGAAAAGGAATTTTCTATTGATTTTTTTCATTTTTATACGGCTATATAAGTCCGGACACTTAAGTCTGGGACACCCTGTATATACTGGGTTGGACAAATAATTTAATATTAGAGTAACTTAACAACCTACGTTTCAGGTGACTAGAATCGTAGTCGACACAGTATGCAAGCGTTAGACCTTGTCACATGCAATTTTTGGGAATACACTTAAACCAAAGTACTTTTTAAGTTTTTGTTGAATACTCATTTAAGTTAAGCAAGGATGAAGTTTCATTGCGTAAACAACCAATTCTGAAAAGTTCGAAATTTTCTTTTTAGAATGTCGGCTTTGCTCAAACATTGCAAGCTATCAATTTGTAAACGCTTTGCATTTTTTTTAAATTAATGTGTTGTTACAAATACTAATGGATGAAAAAAGGTTTTATTTCGCTATGCATGGAAATTTTGTTTTTTATTCTTAATATTAAAATAGTACACCCTTGAATTGGATTATTTTCAGCTCTTCTGAAAAATAATCGTTTAAAAAAAAGAATCATTGGCTGCCAATCTTTATAAATAAACAAAATTATTTTTTAATTTTTCGATCCGTATTTTTAATTATTCGAAACTGATAATCAGATGAAGGTATCTTTCGTCTTTATAAACCTATTCGCGAAATGAAACGTTAATCGATGAAGCTAAATCGAAAACCGGAAGATTCAATTAAAATAAAACAAATTAAAATACTAAGGTTCACGGACAGTCACCCCATGATTAAAAAATCACATTCTTTCTAAACCTTTGCTACTTACAAACACAAATGGAAGAGAAGCAACTACGGCTTTAGACAGATCACAATCACCAGACGGCTACGTGCAAAAGACAAGTGCATAAGATAGATACGTTGCATTAAACTTAGCACGATGATTCATTATAAACGAGCAGGTATCAGCGTGAGGTATATATCATATGACTGCGAGTTTTTAACTCAAACGTAGAAGATGAAATTACCTTTGAGGGTCATGAACTCGGCCTCGTACTTCTTTAGTTTTTTCAGTGTTATCGAACAAGCGAGCTTCATCACGTAGCGCGAGACTTCTTCATTGCGACAACGCTTGGGTAAGTGCACTCGGAAGTACTTCAAAATGCTCTCAAAGTCGAGCTGGAGAAGTTCTTTTTTACATAACTGAAAACAACAAAAAACTGTGTCATACAAAATTTTTTCATCTGGTTCAAGTTTGAACAATTACTTATTTAAAAAATTAATTATTCAAGACGTGAACTGAAAAGTAACAAAAAATGGACTTGATCTAAAAAGGTATGCTTCCGGGAGTTTGGGATAGATATTTGAAACATATATATATATATTTTTATATTTTTTATATTTTTATATTTTATATATATATATTATAATATAGCCTTTTATATATATAAGCAGTTGGCTTCCTTATTGATTAAGTAAATATAAATTGCTTCCTACCAAAGGAAGTATTACATTTTAAATTGGGGTAGCCACTCAAATCGAAGTAAAAATTAACAATAATTTCCCGGATTTTCCGAGTTGTAATAATATGACATAATCAAAACAAAAGTGCAAAATAAAGCTTTCAAAGTGGAATTCTTTTGAATTTAAACTATTCAAAATTACAAATTATAACATTTAAAATTCCATAATTTTAACTTAAAAAGTCAATAAGGTTTACTTACAAATTGGAAACCTTCTAGTAAGAATAAAATTTCTAAAATGGCTACAAACATTAAGATACTTTTTATTATTTTTGATGTTAAGGTTGTTGAATCATATAAAATTAAGATACTATTTCCAAATACGTGAAAAACTATACAATTTTAAAGTCTTCAAAATTAAATAAATCAAAATGTTTTTTCCTTTCAAACTGAAAGCCGTTAAAGTTGAACAACTTTTCTCTTGTAGCTTTCCAATTAGAATTGTAATATTAAATCATAGGCCTTCAATATTATGCAAATTGAAATTGGAATCCTGTGAAATTGATCAATTGCAAATGTAATGATGTTAACATTGATCAATGGGGATGTTGCATGAAATGAGATACAAATATGTTTAGAAACTTGGAGCAATGAATAACGTTATGGAGAAAATAAATTTTTTATGTTTCTATCCACAAAACAAATGTAGTTTTATTTGAAAAATTGTCTCACAATTCAAATTTATTTAGTTTTTTTATTCGGTCGCACTGAAACAGATGTGACGTCTCTAAGATATTTACTGATGTGCAAAGATTGGAAGGACAAATCAGTGAATTTCCCAAAGTCTTTTCGCCAAGAATTATTTTGTGCCTGGATGTAATTCCAGGGAGGATAAAGATCCAAACCAAATTTTTATTCGTTTAACGCAAAACACAGGAATACGTAAGCAATGAGCGGAAGCAGTCTGCGCTACAAAAAAACTGTCCACCTGTGTCCACTAACATGAAATGCGAGAGTGTTAGGTTATGCCCGTAATACTTAAATGAAATGACTGAAATCCCGAGACTTGCGATTCTTTCTTTTGTAATAATTATTTGATAATAATGCAGAAAAGCCTTTCAGAGACATTTATAAATTCAGATACATGTTTATAACTATTTTTATTGAAAAATATAAAATTCACATAATCGATGCTTTTGGCGGAAAATGCCGCGAGCGGGCTCAATATTCCAAAAATAAAATGTTTCCTTTTTGGAATGTGCTAATGAGTTACTAAAGAACAAAATTATCGTTTTATCTCATTTTATGGCACATCCCCAATCCGGAAATTAACATAAAAAACCAGAAACGGGTACGGTTAAGACTTTTCCGCTATTGCGGCAAATTTCCAATCCCGTGCATTGGTTTTGAGTTAAATTGGTAAATAATTGTTCAATGTTGTATGCTGGTTTTAGTTAATTTTGAGCAGTTTTTGGTCAAAAGACCTAAATTTGTATATTTTTGGATAGCAGCGTTCTCATGAGTATTTTTCTCAGGGTTATCACTATTTTTTCCCGCATCTTACACGTGAAACATATCTCCATGCAAAAAATTAGGTCGTTTGACCTAATATTTTCCGAGCTAGGCGTGTTCACAGGGTCATTTTTAGTAAAAAGGGCTACATTTTAATGTTTTTCATAGCAACATCTCGATGAGTATTTTTCTCACGGTTCTTACTAAATTTCCTCGCATTATACACATAGGATATATCCACATGCAAAATATGAGATTGGTACACCTATAACTTTTTGCTATAGGCGTGCTAACCGGGTCCTTTTGAGTTTTAAGCCCTAAATTTCTATGTATTTACAAAGCTATTATAAGCATTTTGATCAGAGTTCTCAGTATTTTTTCTCGCAAAAAATATAGTCGCACATAAAGTAGCATATTTTTAAATTTATAACGTTGTGGAAGTAGCAATTAAAAAATAAAAGGCTTTAATAAAATGTTCATATTCAAGTTTTCAGAAATAGGCATTCAAAATGTTTAATTGTCAAGTTGAAAAAAATTATTATATAAATTCAACAGTTGAAATTCAATGACTCTAAAATTGGAATCGTAGAAATTTTAAACATCATGACTGTAAAATTAAGCCCACATTACTTCCTTATAGAGAGACCATACCTCGAAAAGTAAAAGTGCTATGATCATAAAACTTTGACGAATTGTAAGAAATTGTAACTCGTTAATTGTGCCATTAATTCCAGAAAATAATAACTTTTTACGATTTTAGGGAGAAAAAATTGTTTAAACAAATATACATTATTAAAATGATTAACAAATATGTTAAACAACAAATGTTACTCTTGCCATTCATAACATGTATAACTTATACCCCGAAAATAATAATTTTCACGATTTACAGAAAAAAAGGATTAAAAATTATTTTTAAAATACTTTGCAATTCGTCAATTAACTATTAAAAATGCTTCATGCAGCACCTAGAAAATTCATTCTTTTGACATTTTTATGATCAAATATTGCCATTATTGTTACATCCATCTCATTCGAAATAAGCTGATATGCGTGCCAGCTTTTACACATGCATTCATTGCGATTCGGACTTAGAAAAATTAGATTCAGACTAAGATGGACAAAGTGATAAAAATGAGAAAAGAGAAGAATAATTTAACATTCAATTCCATGTGCCAACTTGTTCAAGGCTAGTACAATAATTAAATGATCTCTAATTTTGAGTTTCTATTGGTTTGACTTTCTATTTTTACAATTTTAGTGGATTTTTTGAAGTGATGCAGAACCGGGGACAAACTTTTGTTTAACCAAAAAAGCTATCTTCCAAAAATTTTCCATAATTTTTCTGTTTTAAATGGAATCAATATTAGTCCGGGGAAATTAGCTCGAAAAAGGTCCATTTCCAGAAAAAAGGTATAGTTTTTTTTCACAATCATGTCCCTGAAGGCATTAGAAATGAATACCAAAACAAAATCCCCATCAGATCGGCGCCACATACACCCCTAGCCTCGAAAAACTACCCTTAGACGGGTAGTAGCGCTGGTTTTTGGTTATTATATACGAAAGGGTGCGTCGGAGGATAAAAATGAATAGAGGTGAAAATATTTATAATAGAATTTGCAATAAAAAAGGTTCTATACACTTTTGCTGTACAGGCCCTAGGTGATGCGTAATCAGCTCCAGGATTGGGGGGGATGTTTTAGCGTATGGTGCGAAACGTACTCGTGCGCTTAGTTTTCGGCCCATAACTCATAAAAGGGTACTTTTTGGACAAAAATGCATAGAAGAAAATTTGTAGAGCAGAAAATTTCCTTTTAAGACCAATACATTCTTTTTGGATTACATCGATTTGGAAAGTCATTATTATGATTGTTTTACGGTGCACCTACAAGCACTGGGATCCCATTTCCACCTACCTGTAAGGTATAGTTTTTGTTGCGTTTTTTTTATTGTGGTTTACAAACGAAAGTTCAAATTCTTTCAAAAATATAATTTAACATTCCATAGTTAAATATATAACAATTCAAAAATCGCTTTTTCAAGTTTTCTTATAAAACTCATTATTTCTGTTAGAGATTGCTTTACTCAGCCCTTGAACTCTTATATTTTAAAATATATCTCATGAAAAATGAAAGTTGGAGTGCCGATAAGAGGCTAGACTCGCGCTAGGCTAGACCACTTGAGATTTTTTACGAGGGTTCAGACCCATCTGCGGGTGGGAATGGCTTGTACGTGGTGAATGTTTTATATGCGAAAAAAGTTTGAGTGTAGGTGAGACAGTCGAAGTAAAAAGTGGAATTGACAATCTTAGACGAGTGAGTGAAATTCGCAAAGATGGATACATGAACTTGTTATGAAGGGTCGACTCGATAGAAGTACATACAATATGTAGACGGGAGTATATTATAAGCAGCGTAATATTATTCGAGATATAAAAACATCACAAAAAGATACAGGTAAGAATAATCCAGTTTTGCGGTCTGCCGAAATATTTAAAAATCAAGACAAAAGGCCTGTTTTGTGGCGAAAATTGGTACCCAGAAGCAGAAAAAAAGAAAATGAAAAACCTACGTAACCCCATTTACATGGTACGTACGTATTGGTAAGTCTCAAAGATAAGATTTCAATGGATGCTACAAACCGGAAGGACGAATGGGGTGAGCAAGTTTCAAGACGGATAAACAGCGTATCATGCCTTGTAGCAGAAGATGCTCGTTACCATAAAAAATGTTATGTTAAATTTGCAAAGATTCCATCCTTAACTAAGAAAGGAGGAAGACCTGAAGATCAAAATTTGGTGTCTGCATTCAGTGAACTAATCTCCTTTATTGATGAGAGTGATGAATTTCAATTCACACTTAAGGCATTGATCAGAAAAATTGAAGAGCATATGCCCGATGGATCATCGGTGACAGAAAAAACATTAGAAGCAAAATTACTGACTGCTTATGGGGATCAGGTAATGTTTGCTAAAACTCGAGCCAAACCAGCAATTGTTTGCTTCCGCGGATCGGAATTTAAAGTCATAAATAGTTGGTATACAAGTCGATTAGGCAATTAAGAAGAAGAACGTATGAAAATTGTGACTACAGCGGGACATATAGTACAAGAAGATATTCGAAGCACTCCATATAACAGATTACCCGGATGTCAAGGACTTTATGTGTGAAAGCAGATGCTTCAGTTGTACCCACATTGCGTAAATTTTTAGATACAGTTATCATAGAAGGTAAAAAAACTAATGCTGAAAAATTGCAAAAAAAGTCTATAGCCATCGTTCATGCCATAACTACAGCAACAGGACCTCGCTCGTTTATTTTTTGCCTATTACTTTCTCTGACGGTATTTTTATTCAGAAAAGTTGCGTCAAAAAATATTGTAAATGCAGTTGCAGCTTTGGGTTTCTGCTCAAGCTACAAGGATGCCACGCTATTTGAAGCATCTGCTATTAAATCTTGGAAACCTGATTTAGACATAAATTCCTTTTTCCAGCATATTTTTGACAACGCGGATTACAACATAAAAAACTTAACTGGGAAAGGTACATTTCATTCCATGGGTGGAATAAAATGCATAAATTCGGCAAACAAGGTTCTAGATAAAGAAATTTGCAAATTGCGAAGTGTTCCTTCATCTAAAGAGATCGCAAGTACCGGTCAAATCCCAATACAAATAATGTCTAAAATTTTATCAACAAAAGAAGATAAATTTTATTCCGAGTAATATTATCAACCAATGATCAGTGGAATAGGCCTATAGGGGAGACCACAATAAAAAAAACGCACCAAAAACTCTACCTCAGGGGTGGTGTGGAAATGAGATCCCAGTGCTTGTACGTGCACTGTGAAAAATAATAATAATGACAGTCATCACAGTACCTATTGTTGTCAAAAAAAGTGAATAGGTGACTTTTTTTCGAAAAATAGGTGACAAATAGGTGATGAAAAAATTTGTAATAAAACAAAAAAAATGCTTTCATACAATTACGTTTATAATTTGGTGAAGACATTATACTGCTACAAGCGTTGACAAACAATACATCTTCGCTGATGTATTCTTAATTATACGTCTTCTCGTTACCGAACTATCTATCAAATCAGACTTTGTACTTCGATGCTTATTAATACTTTTATTAGTCAAACTAATAATATAATACTTTTTTCTTATATACTCTTTTTTATTCTTTGGTGTATATCACATGACTGGATAACTTAAACAAGAATAAATCTACATCAACGTATTTTCAATATGTCTTTTTTTTACCGCACTCTCGATCAAAATTCTTTTATAACTATCTCGTCAGTATTTTTGTTCATTGCGTTTTTTAATGCATTCTGCATAGATTCAGCGTCGCTCCTAGCAGTTTTATACTCCTTTTCTGCCGATTCTAGATCATTTTCTAAATTCTTAACAGTCTGTTTTTGTTCTCGAAGATTCTTCAATTGCGCTTCTTCTTTAGCTTTGTTTTCTGCATCCGCAGCTCTTTTGGCAGTTTCTTTTTCAGCACGAAACTTTTCTTTCTTCAAATAGATTTGATACGATGAATAGGCACCTGGTGCAAGCTTGATTAAATCATCTATTATGGATACCTTATATACCATTTTGTTATACTTTTTTTAAGCCATCCATGATAAACAATTTGGCGTTGAGAGTTCTTTCCGTCATTTTACTTTTATCTTCAGTTAGGATTTTAGAAGATATCGAAAAGCCTCTTTCGACTGCGGTGTTTCCATGTGAGATAGCTAGAACATTTTGTACGACTGGTTTGATTTCTGGATACTTAGAACTTTGATAATTTACAAGACTCTGAAGACTGGAGATATGGTTCCAATAGGTGTCGATTTACGATTTACTCCATTTACACTGTAATTTGTCACTATCAATATTTTGCAATGGTAATAATTTTGAAATTTTTGAAATGTAGCTTACACTTTTGGAATTTTTAATATTTTCTGGTACAAGGCACTGAAAGTATTTCAGAGTACTGAAACACTTAATTTTCCCTACTATCAATGGTTCTTCTTTTTGCATTACCAATGTGAACACTGTAGTGAAAATTGTCGAGGAATATACTGCAAACTGCAAAGAAATCTTTAGAAGATCCTTCAGTAAATATGTCTTGATATCACGATGATTTGCTTCTGTAAACTTGAAGTCACCTTTTTTGGAATGTGTTTTAAAAAATAGTGTTTCAACGCAGGAAGCTGTTCTTCTTCCCTTTCAGCAGCTGGTCCTAAAGTAAGCCATCTGGTTTCAACGTGCTTTATAAGTGTATGATGTGAAAGATTGAATTCTTTTTGAATTGTTTCAAAAATTTCCCAACGAACATCTCGGTGTCAAAAATAATAAAACACATTGACAATAAAATCAGAAACGTCTAAGGATAGACAATCGCAACCTTTTAAAAAAGCATTGTGCACGATGTGCAAATAGGAAGTTCTTATGTCGATGAGAGGCTTTAACTTTAATTCCTTTAAGTTTTCCTGAAATAGATTAAAGACTGTCTTGCTCACGTTTGGCACATCACAACCTAACGCCAATACGCGTTTCAGAGGTAAACCGTTAGAATGTAATGCCTTTCGTAAATGATCAAATAAAATTTGACCAGTCGCAGGCCCTATTAGGTACGTCTCTAGATGTCGACATATCTTTATCGATTACCCAGATCTTTAAGTAACATGTTTTTAAAGTGCGGACCTAGAACTGTGGCGAGCGTCCCGTAGCACAATTCTACAGTAAAAACTAAGCACGCGATTATTCAAATGCGGTAGTAGACTAGTCATCAAACACGAATTAACTCCAAGGCATTACAAGTTGTAATTTGGAATAAAATTGTACTTTTTCAATCGAAAAAAGGTGACAAAAGGTGAAAATCCCCAAAATAGGTGAAAAAGGTGACGAATTCTTAAAATAGGTGACAAAAGGTGACAAAAATTCCAAATAGGTGAAAAAAGGTGAATAGGTGACACTCTGTGATGCCTGTAACTACTTTCCAAATCGATGTAATCCAAAAAGAATGTATTGGTCTTAAAAGGAAATTTTCTGCTCTACAAATTTTCGCGCGAGTACGTTTCGCACCATACGCTAAAACATCCCCCCCACTCCTGGAGCTGATTACGCATCACCTATGGCCTGTACAGCAAAAGTGTATAGAACCTTTTTTTATTGAAAATTCTATTATAAATATTTTCACCTCTATTCATTTTTATCCTCCGACGCACCCTTTCGTATATAATAGCCAAAAACCAGCGCTACTAACCGTCTAAGGGATGTTTTTCGAGGCTAGGGGTGTATGCGGCGACAATCTGATGGGGAACTTTTTTGGTATTCATTTCTAATGCCTTCAGGGACATGATTGTGAAGAAAAAAAACTATACCTTTTTTTTCTCGAAAAAAGTCTAATTTCCCCGGACTATATACTTTCTTAGGCACTCCCCTACTTAAAGCCGGTGCTCTTGGTGGTTCGGAACCCATCATAACTGTAGGTCCCCGTCCTACCCCCAAGTAAGTGTGTGGGGTGTGTGTAAAGATGTACGTAAGATGTGACAATGCTTTAATTCACAACAAGTTTATAATAAGTACTTCTTTTTCCATTTTTTTTAAATCGAGCTTTGCCCATTTAAACCCCCATGGGGTCATCCAAAAGTTATGTGACGCGTCTAGGGGGGGTGGGTCAAGGTTATCGTCACGTTTTGTTTCGAAGGGGGGAGGGGGTCGCCCGTTGCGTTACGTGACGCTCAATGCTGTAATAGCTTCATTTATCAACTCTAAAAAATGGAACTTATGTCCTTTAAATTAACCGCCAATCAAGCAACTGTGTATCAGTGACGGGTACTACCATCTACATAATGCAGGTGAACTGCATTCTCTTCTTCTTCAGTAAAAAAAGGAATAAAAAGAAAAATTTGCTCCAAATGTGGTCTTTATATCGCAGCCATGAAGCTCGGCCAAAAAGAAAAAGATTGGGAATGGCTAGACAAAGATGCGATGGATGACAGCAACGTTTCATGCTCAATTGAAAAAAAATAAACGAAATAACAAAAGCTCCACTGATTACTATTGATGAGCATTTGCAAGCTGTTTGCGCAAACAATAAAATTCCAAAAGACAAAAACGTTTGTTTATAAATAAGTTCTGTTGTATTGGAAAACGTCATAAAAGCAATATTTGTTCCATTTTTGTGTTGACTTTCATGACAAACTAAATATGAGTTTTTGATTGTACATTTTTTATTGAAATTTATATCCTTACATTTTTTTTATTTTCACAGGGGGTCATAAGAAGCGTCACGCAATTATGAGAGGGGGGGGGTCAGAGCTACCGTCACGGTTGGTCACGCAGGGGGGGGGGGGGGATTTGCATCACGTAATTTAGGAATGCCCCCCATGTTAATTTCAAAGGCCCGGGGACATGATTCCCCTTAGTCCGATTAAGTTCAAATTTTACACAAATTATTACTACATTCTATGGAACCAAACTGGGGGGGGGGGGCAGCGTGGAAAAATTCAATCTTTGAAAGTAAGAGCCACCCTAGAATACTCCCATAGTACTTCGCAACGATACTTATACATTATTATTTAAATTTAATTCACTTAAAATTATTAGTGGTCAAATATTGTTTGTTTCTTTTACATATTCCGAGGAGCTAGTCTATGACCGAAATGATCTTCATAATTTAGAATGAACTTACCATGAGCAACGCTAGCGCTACTTGAAACAAAGTATCAAGACCCTGGAGGAGAAATACGTCCAGGATGTGGAAAACAAGATACAGTGGAAACCTGGCTGTAAAGAGTGTAAGAAACCATTGTGCGGCGAACATGTGCGTCTCAACACCGCGATCACAGAAATGTTTGTATAGTTCCGGCAACTGATCCTAAAAATGCACAATAAAACAGGTAAGTAAATTCTAGCCAAAAATACGAGTTCATCATAGAACTCTACAAGGAAAAAAATGAACAAACAAACCTCTATTAGACGCTGGAGTTGATAAAATCTCATATGAAGATTATCAAATCTATCCTTGTATAAGTCTCGCAATCCGTAATCGTACATCAATTTGACCAGTACACAAAAAGCTTGCTCCTCAGGCATCTGGAAATAGTGTTGATTTAATTCAAATGAATTTACTACTCAACTAATTCAAACAGAATTTAAAATTAAATCATACGTGTAATAGTAAACTTGCGACCAGGAAACTAAGTCCTTGACAATAACCAACTTCTTCATCGTGAACTGCGTAAGCTTTGCTTATCCTGTATAAAGAATCCTGTCCTAATCCACCCGTTTCTTTAAAAAAATCATGTGCAGGAAAAGTTCGGTTTATATCCCTTAAAATAACACTTTCGCAGCTACTTTCCTGAAAACATTATTATTGTTGACTATTCTAAAATTATATAATTTTCACATAAATGAAATAAAGTAAGAAATACTTACTCTAGTGATTAACAACCGATACTTGTCCATCATTTCTTGAGAATTGTCACAGTTACTTAACCTCTGCCAGACTTCACCTCTTAGAGCTTCAGGAATTCCTTGCTTTGTTAATTTAATCAAAAGTTTTGGACGCTGTTCGTTAAACTGCCAACTATCCAAGACTTCCGCCCAACTTGCTAGTTCGTCTGCTGAACAGTCTTTTGACACTTCACCGGTACCACTTAACATTGGTTCGTCTCCATCTAATAAAATTTAATTTAATTTGATTTAGGATATGAATCGATGCAGCATTTGAATACTTTATTCAAATTCCTAGCTAGTTTTTCATTTTGAACCTTTCTTCATCTTTACATTCATAAAAATTCTGTAACAATTAAATATGCCAAATTTATGATCCCAGAGGGCTATTTGAGCCCATAATAAGTCCATAAGGGGGTAAGGGGAACTTTTCCGAAAATAAATTTATTTAAAAATTCTTTAAAATCAAAGACACATTGTATTAAAAGGATTTGTCGAACTCGTTTTTTCTAGCATAGTGATTGGGGGAGTGGGAGTGCAAAAGGGGACAAAGGACATGCTGCGTGTTCTTTACCCCCGTGCCCAAACGCAGACCTTCTTCCTCCGGCGTGACCGGTAAAAAGCATGGTAAGTCACGAAAGTAAACAACTGTCTTATCTACACCCTTTTTGAATAGATAGAAGAATATTTCTCTACACTGCGATGCTCGTGTTTTCGTGGTGCAGCTAATAGGGCGCATTTTTTATTTCAATTTTAAATAAAAAATAGAATTTTCTCGGAAAAAGCGCCCTTTACCGCTAGTCTTACCACTTATTAGATTATGTATACAAAACACTAGAAAAAATGACTTCTCCGTTTGGCCTCACTTTGTGAAGTCCGATTTTAACCTATGATTTCCAGAGGCCTTAAGGGTGTAGCAGAATAGGCTTGATAGCCTAAGTGGCAGGAGGTGCTCCTATCGCCCCCCGCCCCCAACCGCCTATAAACTAAACTAACTAATCAATACAGAACAATTCTAGTTTTGAATCGTTAAAAATTGTAAATTATACATTCAAAATTGAACAATTTCACTCAAACGTTCAATATTTTACAAATTCGAAGCTTTCAAAATTAAATAATATTCATCTCGAGGTCTTATAACAGAAAAAAGTAAATTTCAAACTTTTTTAAACAGATTTTATTTAAAGTTAAACCTTTTAAGATTGAACAATTTTACATTTTGGATAATATAACTTAGGCAATTTCAAAAAGCAGATCAGGAAATTGTTCTATTAATAAGAGATTTAATTGAAAATTGTACTCGATTGGGCGATTGAAATTGCCTCATTAACCTAAAGTTACTCAATAATGTTAAACGATTTCCATTAGATTATTTCACTATGAGCGCTTATTCAATTGGAAATCGCACAATTATGAACAATTTCAATTTTCTACTAGACCGTTTCTAACTGTTTAGTCTAAAGATTATTCCAATTTGAAATCTTACTGTATCCAATGTTTCTTCCCAAGTTGAAATAAATTTTATAATTAAAAAAAAAAAATTCAAAATTATTCAATTTCACACGATAATAGTTTAAAATTGTCCTGCTTATAAAGCATTGCAGACAGTTAAATTTCCAAAATATTATATTTTTACCTGAGTCAATTTCTTCTTTTGGTGTAAGAGTATCAATGCTCGTTAGCGAAGGCGATCTGATTAAAGAAGCTAAATTAAGAGCAAGATTTAGCCGATTTCTGTCTAGTTCGCCTGAGGTTTCAATATTCAGAACTTCGTAATGAATTTCTGCTCCGTCTCCCGAAATTATCTGTTCAAAGAATACATTAAAATTCATATCCAATCCACTTTTCAATGAAGAACAAATAATCTTACAATTAGTGTCATACCTCTTTTGAATTGAGGTAAAATTGTTGGACTAGGTTCCTCTTATTCAAATACCAAAATCTTTCATTCTGTGGATATACTTTGACGGCGGTTTCTACAGCAAATCTGACAGGTTCTCTGATGCCTCTTATTACCAAATCTACTGCGACTGTCATGAAGATTTTTCCTTCTCGGGGCGTTTCCACGTTTAGGGCTTCTAGAGATGGATCAGCAGGATCCCATCGACCGCAGATGTTGTAAGATTGCTTATCCTGCAATAGTGGCCCAGCATTGACTTGCTAAAATGGCAACAGGAATTTGATAACTAGGTATCAAATATTAAAAGTTAAGAATTATTTACAGCATGTGTTGTAAAATTTTCTTCAAAATTGATTTCTCGCTTTTTGTAAAAGGGTTTTTGAAAACTATAGTGCACGAGGGATAGGGTAAGCGGTACAGTAGTTGCCATGTTAAGGGACATTTCTGCAGAAAAATGAAAATATAAAATTACGCGTTGAATATTCGATCCTGTAAATAACCGTAATAGATTCCCACAAGATTAGCATCTCTAACACTATGCTAATACGTATAGCTTAGATGCTTCTGAATAATCAAAAAATAAATTTTTCGTAAAAAATATTTGTTTCCAAAACTAAAGCAGTAGACGGGAAAAAATAGTAATAGCCGTAATATCCCTGCTCCTGGCAGAAGTTGTCTACCATTAATTGTTATGATCTATTGACAAATGTGCTGTTCATAATTTTATACAAATATTATTACTTTCTCGAGAAAAAATATTTTATAACAGAAAAAGGGTTGCTTGAAAGTCGAATGTATTTGAAGGTATAATCTTGATCCAATTTTCTGAGCAGACGAACTTTGCGTTGATTAGTCGTAGGTAGAATGGTGTTTCGCGAATTTCAAATGCACGTGAGAGAAGTATGCTGTTATTTTAAATTATTACGATTGATAGTATAAAAAAGATTTTAATATCACTTTAACGGCAGAGTTTATAAAATTGTGCCAAATGCACATCGTCGACCCTTTCATCGATATATATATGCATTTCATTATTTTTGAGAGTAAACCATTTCAGCAAGGAAACTATATTTTCTGACGAAGTTCTATTGAAATTTTATAATTAACTAGTGTATTAGAGCAAAATATTAATTTTTAACCTGAAAAAAAATGTTCTTCTTCATTAGTCATACTTTTTACCTTAATGAAACATTTTTGTGGCATGTTTATACATTAGAATCAAAGCTTAAAGTTGAATAAACAATATTTATTGATACAAAGCGTTTTCTTCATTATTTATCAATATTTTAGGATTTTGTATCCTAAATGTATCCTAAATAAATATTTAGGATAATTTTGTATTCCAACAGTAGATAAACGCAAAATTGCGAAAATTTTCGCTGTCAAAATTGGCAGCTCTGCAACTGTCTCGCACTTGTTTTAAGATAAAGGTTGTGTTTGTTTATTAATTTTGATTGATTAATATTTAAATTTAAGTTATTGTAAATAATAAATCAATCTCTTTGAATATCAAAGATACAAAAAATGTGAGAAATTTAAGTTTTTGTGATTTTTGTAAAATAATCAGTTTCAACTATGATTTACTCAACAAACTGTTTTTAATTGAAAGTATATTAATGATCATTCATAATTATCGAGAATTGAATATTCTGGCATGCCCAGGAGCAATACTAGAAACGATTATCTATTGATGAATAGAGGTGTCAAAATCGTACCCTTGAGCGTGTATAATAAAAATGTTTAATAAAGCTAAAAGACTAATTTTGTGATATTTTTTTTTCTATACGAATATTCGAGTGAATATATGAGCTTTATTTTAAAAAGAAAATTTTTCTTTATTCTTGGAAACTGATGCAGTTAAATGCTGTTGAATTTTTTCCTACCTACTGTAGGGTAGTTTCCCCTAAACCAATTCTGTTCATTTATGATTTGACAGTTTTAGTCGTCCGAAGACTACTACTGTTGAACTGAATTTCTTACAACACTTGAAGTATATTATTATTCACTGAGTAAAAACTTCAAAATCAAAACTTTTTCTTACTAAACAAGAGTTCTACGCATTCAAGCATTGTGGTATTTAATCCTAGGGGCTTCAGAATAATTTGGAGAACATATACAAAAGGTAGATTTTCAAACTACATTACGTTGTTAAATTTACAAGAAAATGCGGCGAATCCTGTTTCTCTTGGATCCAGATGAAAAATTTTTGTTTTCTCAATATAAGGTTACTTTTCAACCTCGCTTGATTAATGGTCAAAAGCATAAAATATGGAGCTTCCAAAGCAATAATTTGGTATATGGGGTAAAATTTCCCAAGTGTCCCCACCTAAAATTTTGTTGGCGCCTATCTTATTTAAACTCCGCCAGATTGTAGTGCTAGTGGACCTCTTTAAATTCTGTAAAGGGGGCCCACCTAGTATAGCGGGTTGTCAAGATACAGGGGCCCGAATTTTTAACGATTCACCCAGACTGCCAACATTCAATTGTACATAACTCCTGTTAAAGTTATCCAATTCAACTTTTATATGAGGGTTTTCGAAAGGTATTTTAACAAGGTTTACAACAAAAATAATCGTTGAACGGTCATAAGAGCGCGGGTGCCCCGCGCTAACCAGCCACGGAGCTTCTAGGCGTGCTGTAGTGACTCAGTTGTTCTAATAATTGATAAAAATGATTTTTCAGTTAACATTTAACGAATATTTCATTTTATCCTTACTTTCATGTAGCTGGAGAACGATTTATATATTTTCTTAATTAAAATTTACAAATGGTTCCATTGTAGGAAAACCATAGTTAATAATAGAATCATTAACGATTTTGGTGGACGGTTCTGCTTATCTGTTACATTTCGAGATGGTTTTTAATAAGTCGTCTTGCTTCACACGTTTTGGTGAGTTTTTTTGGTGTTAATCTCTTTGCCTTCAACCATTTTTGACGTGAGTCTCCTTGCCTATCACATTTCGGAGTGCCTTTTTTAAGTGAATCCCCTCGCTTCTCACGTTTTGGGGTGCTTTTCGGGTGTGAGTCCCCTTGCCTCTCACTGTGTTACTTAAAAAGTGATTTTTTATTCAGCTTAACGTTCACTTTGCTCTTCTCTTCGCGATCTCTTTGCGATTTTTCTCTTCGGGAAAATGTCATACTGTGGAGATGACGAATACTTTTTCAAAATTAGAGTCGATTCTGAAGAGGGTACAAAGGAATGGTATTTTTGTGTGCCTAGCACAGTCTTTGCAGAGTCGAATCGAGTTTTAAGGTTTTCAGCAGTGGCGGCATGATTTTCTTTGGAGATGAAAAATACTACCGTTTCAGGCAAGTTTTTTTTTTAGCCCATTGATATAGAGCATCAGCAGTCAAAATCGGATTCTGAGACGACGCGTGGAGACTTGCACGTGCGGTGAGTCTTTTCAAATTGCCCCCAAAATGTGAAAGGCAAGGAGACTCACGTCAAAAACTGTTAAAGACAAAGAGATTAACACCAAAAAAAAACTCACCAAAACGTGGGAAGCAAGACGACTTATTAAAAAGCATCTCGAAATGTAACAGATAAGCAGAACCGTCCACAAAAATCGTGAATGATTTTATTATGAACTATCGTTTTCCTAAAATGGAACCATTTGAAAATTTTAATTAAGATAATATGTAAATCGTTCTCCAGCTACATGAAAGTAAGTGTAAAATAAAATATTCGTTACATGTTAACTGGAAAATCATTTTTATCAATTATTAGAACAACTGAGTCACTACAGCACGCCTAGAAGCCCCGTGGCTCGTTGGCGCGGGGCACCCGCGCTCTTATGACCTTCTGCAACTCAACCAATACTTGACATCCCATTTTCGTTCTGGAGTGTTTTTCAAGAGAAAAAATCAAGCTTGTTTTCTAGCCTAACGAAAAAAATATAAAAAATGCCGCATTGGGAGAAAATCACGAAAATGTTTTTTTAAATGGATAATCAAGGTGAAATAATTTTTTTATCGTTCAACGATTATTTTTGTTGTAAACCTTGTTAAAATACCTTTCCAAAACCCTCATAAAAAAGTTGAATTGGATAACTTTAACAGGAGTTATGTACAATTGAATGTTGGCAGTCGGGGTGAATCGTTGAAAATTCTGGCCCCTGTATCTTGACAACCCGTTATACTGGGTGCGCCCCCTTTACAGAATTTAAAGAGGTCCACTAGCACTACAATCTGGAGGAGTTTGAATAAGATAGGCGACAACTAAATTTTAGGCGGGGACACTTGGGAAATTTTACCCCATATATTGTTTACTTATACATAATTCTTAATTAGACTCTAAGGTGTTACCTAGGCTGCTACTGTACCACTTACCCTAAACAACTTGATCTGAAACGTACCATTTCTAATAATCTCATATCACTGTGTTTGACGTTTCTACCCGGACTAACAAGTACTCCAAAGCACCTTTCTACCTCGAGAGTGATACCTTCTTCTCCTCGGGATACTTGCTGAATACTCAGACAAACTTGTTTCGATACGTTGCTACGAAGTTTAAAACAATTTCTATCCTTGGGAACGGTGGCGAAAGCACCCTTTCCATCCTCTTCTTTGATTTCCATCGTGACTTCGAATATGAACATACGAGAATTAATTTTCTCACTTCCAGGGTTATACCCATTGAAATCGCTTCCTGTTAAGGAATTCGTCATAGATCGCGGAATCCTTTGAAAAGCTTTGGCAAAACAGGCCGATACTTGTCCAACCTAAGAAAAAAAGAGAAAAAAACACCGACTTAGTGAACATCTATTATATTGTATTTTGACGTTCACGCGACGGGCTAGTCACTCGTCAAAGACATGTAAGAAGTAATACCTATTACGCTTCATCACGCATTTTAGGCCTTATTACGCATTTATTACGCATAATTACACCGCTATCACGCGGATATTACGGCGCGATTGAAGAGTATCGCAGCAATAGAATTCACTAAAAAAGTGGTCGGCAAATGTTCACTTATCAGGTAAGGGCAGGGTTGATCCAAGAACATTTTTTCGCTTGCTGGGCCTTGTTCGTCAAAGCTACGTTTTTCCTGATATGGGTTAGCTTTCCTCGGCAGGGGTTCATTATTAGACGAGACACTCGATGGGAATGAAAAGTTACAAATCAATTTTGTTTTAAATTCTCAAATTAGCGATTTAGAAGTCTTGAATTCGAAATACGTGACTTTTTTGCATTACATATATCTAAAATTATACTTGGGAAGTTAAAAATCAGTTACGGAATTGCTTTTAAGCTGAAATTAAAATGCATCTTACAAATTCCAATTGGTTTCGCGAGTTCACATTTTGATCGCATTGAAGAAATAGATGGCGTATTGCAGCGCAGCAGATCCCAATTGGAATTATCTCTTAGAAAATAATTAAATAAAATCCGCAAAAATTGGAAAGACTGTTTTGACTACACTTTTCTAATTGTTTAAATTTAATCATTGAAAATGTTTACTTTTTGTCTACACGTGTGCAAAAAAATTCGATTTCGAACCGTCACTGGACGCGCTTCGAATGTGGAAACCCCGACATTCGATCCATGCTACGGTCGGATCGGTTTTTTCGATTCGTTCGGCCTGTTGATCGAATGTCGAAAATCGATATTCGACCCGTGCCATGGTCGGATCGGTTTATACGATTCAATTAACCCGCCGAACAAATTTCAAAAACCGACATTCGATCCGTGCCACGGTCGGATCGTTTTTTTTCGATTCGATCGGCCGGCCTTCAATTGTCGAAAATCCAATATGCGACCAACAAAAGGCATTTCATGTTTTTAATTTATAATTCTTGAAATCTAAACCGATGCATGTAGAATGCAGATTGCAGGTCCAGAGAGACGTGAGGAAAATACTGTGTCAATCTGGTAGTTAATATTAAGCGATCTTTATATAATCCAACAATAAAGAGAAACGTGTCGATAATGTTTACTTTCTTAATTTGAATTTGTTATAAAATTACATAATAACAAGTAATAATAAATAATTCCTTAGACGTTGTTCATCTCAAGATTTGTACAATGTTTTTTACAGGCTTCAAAGGTCTATAATATTGATTTTATTTAATATTCTCAAGCCAGAATTAGAGGAGGAGGCCCACTACTGAAAGGTAGCCCAATATTGGTGTTATTACTTATTACCCTAGCTTTATTTATTTTATTTTTTCATTAAATACCAGTTTAAAAAAAATGAATTCTACATTTGTGGCATTTGGACTAATAAGATGGGAGTTTGTTCTTGATTACAGTTGTTTGGCATCCTACAAACCATAATTTAAGTCAAAATTAAAAATAATCGATCCAGCTCGATTCATTATCCTTTAGATAAGACTGAAATCATTTCATTGCTGAGAGTATGGTTACAGATGTTTTTTACTGCATTAGTTCATGGTGCGTGCTTTACTGGAAATAATTTGTCAAATTTTATTTTTTGTTTCTCAGTGCAAAAATCTTTAATCCGTTGGGATTGGTCAAATGATATGCGTTCCAATGTGGACCAAATGTCAAATCTGAGTAGAGAATACATATATAAGAACAACATAACCTGAAACATCAGTTTCAGGTCAGCCCTGAAGAAGTGAACGGCAATGTTCACAAAACGTCGGCAACATTCATAGTTTCGCACACGATTGAAACCCGAAAAAATCTTTAAATTTTAAATTTAAATTTATTATAAAGAAATATCGTGAAAGTATTAAATCTATTAAATATTAATCATTTATCACTAGAAATGTTGTTTTATTCAGTTTCAGTCACTTGTAAAAATAATAGGTACAAGAATTCTGAGCATATTCATTTAAAATTTAAAAAATCTTCATTTCGTAGGCATATATGAATTTTTTCGAATTGCGAAAGTTATTTAATTGAAGAGTAATTACGTCTTAAGATTCTTCAATCAACTTTTACGTTTTGATTTTTGATTTATTTATTTATGGAAGCTAATGACTTGTTTCGGTTTATTGATGGACTATGGTCACTAAATTGAAAGATAGTGAACAAGAGAAAAACCGATTCAATCTAAAGCATATCGAATTTAGGACTTTCCGACACACGGGCCAATCGAATCGAAAAAAATCTGCCCGCTTCGCGGGCACATTCTCATCGCGCGCTTCGCTCGCAATTTTGGGCGCGCCTAAGGCGCGCGTCTGTTGAATCTCGCGCTGAGCGCTCGATTATGTATTCACCTCGCGCTACGCGCTCGGTTCCTCCAGATTTTTGAACTTCGTGTTCGACTTCGTAGGAAAGAAAAAGTTTATTTGCAAATATTATCAAATTATCAAAACCTCTACATATAAAGTGATTGTTAAATTTGTTTTTATTTTTGACTGAAAATCAACTTTATTTACTTAAGGTTCTATCGACCTTTAGGAACACATTTTCATCCAGACACTCGCGCTTCGCGCTCGATGTTTGATTTGAAAATCATTTAAACCTTGCGTTCCACGCTCGGTTCTGTGCACCGTATAATAGAAACAAAAAAAATTTGAGTGCACATACGGCGCGCGCATTGGTCGTCGCGCTTCGCGCTCCGAAATACACTGATCGCGCACTTTGTGCTTTGTGTTATATCTTCTTCCTATACAAATTACTAAATTTGTATTTGATTTCAAATGAAGAATAATAATATAATTTAGGCGACAAATTTTATTAGTTAAAATATTATTTTAGCTTGTGCCGTTTTCCAAAAAAGTAAATTCTTTTCATTTTTAATATATTCTCACAACAAAAATTGATTACAAGTTTGAAAATCTTTTCTGAATGCAACATTTTTGTTCATTCGTCTGTTTTCGTACCTTGCATTATTTTTCCAAAAATTTGATTTTTTTTACTGTCAATGTTATTTTCACGAATAAAACAAAAACCACGCATCCTATCGAAACATGATTAATAACAACTTTGTACCCCTTTTTTGGATAAAAAATATGATCTCTCTCATTTTTTTCGTAGGTTGTGTTATTCGTCTAAAAATTTAATTTTTCTATTTTCAATACTGTTTTTTACGAATAAAACAAAAACTACGCGTCATATCAAAAAGTGAATAATAACAAATTTGTAGATCTTTTTTAAGTGCACAATTTTGGTATTTTCGTCTTTTATCGTATCTCACATAGTTTGACAGCAAAATGGAATTTTTTATTTTTACATTCTCATTCTAATGAGAAGGTATTGGTTTTATGTAAAATTTGACTTGGTCGGTTTTCATCAAATTTCCACGTTTTGAGACCCCCTGAGCCAGAAAAAAAGGTTTTTACCAAGGTGTCTGTCTGTCTGTAGTCTGTCTGTCTGTCTGCAGGCACGATAACTTTCGAAAAAATGATCAGATTGGGTTGTGCTTTGACACACTTTTTTAGGGCCTAAAAAGAAAGAACAAGTTCGTTAACCAACTATTTTGGATAAAAATTCAAAAAGTGAGCACATTTTGAAAATTTTTGAGACCATTTTTTTAGAAATTCAAAAATTCTATGTACGGCTATTCATAGTACTCCAAAACTCGAACAATTTATCCTAATGACTTTTTCGGATAAAAAGAAAATTACCGGAGTTATAGCATTTTCAAAATTACAAAAATCAAACGTAAATGAACATTTTATGCCGAAAAACGCACGATATGGAAAAAAGTCAGGAGGAGGAAAATGTTTCTTTTTGAACACCCTACAATATTTTCTTGAAAACTTTTTGAATTTTTTGAATTTTACGAAAAATCCAAATTTTGATCACAAAAAAATAATGAAAAATCAATAATTTCATTTTGCTGTCAAACTATGCAAGATACGGCCAAAAATGAATGGAAAAAAATTATGCACCCAAAAATGATCTCCAAATTTGTCATTATTCACTTTTTGATATGATGCGTAGTTTTTATTTTATTCGTAAAAGACAGCATTGGAAATAGTAAAATCAAATTTTTAGACGAATAACATAAGCTACAAGAAAAATAACAGAGAAAAAATTTGTTCATCCAAAGAAGAGGTACAAATTTGTTATAAAGCGTGTTCTAATAGGATGCGTAGTTTTTGTTTTATTCGTGACTTTTTCATTTCAATCATACGGTGCACAGAACCGAGCGTGGAACGCAAGGTTAAAATGATTTCCAAATCACATATCGAGCGCGAAGCGCGAGTGTCTGGATGAGAATGTGTTCCTTAAGGTCGATAGAACCTTGAGTAAATAAAGTTCCATTTCATTCTAAAATAAAAACAAATTTAACAATCACTTCACATGTAGAGGTTTTGATAATTTTATAATATTTGCAAATAAACTTTTTCTTTCCATCAAAGTCGAACACGAAGTTCAAAAATCTAGAGAAACCGAGCGTAAAGCGCGATTTAAATACGTCCGAGCGCGTAGCGCGAGGTGAATACATAATCGAGCGCGAAGCGCGATATAAATATATGATCGAGTGCGAAGCGCGAGATCCAACAGTCGCGCGCCGTAGGCGCGCTCAAACTTGCGAGCGAAGCGAGCCGCGCGCGATGAGAATGTGCCCGCGAAGGGGGCAGATTTTTTTTATTTTTTTTTGTGCGACCAAAATTTGAATTTTTGATTTTTCGAATAATTCAAAAAGTTGTTATGAAAATATTGCAGGGTGTTCAAAAAGCAACGTTTTTCTCCTTCTGACTTTTTTTCATATCGTGTGTTTTTCGGGTTAAAGTGTTCATTTTCGTTTGTTTTTTGGAATTTTGAAAATGCTATAACTCCAGTAATTTTTTTTTATCTGAAAAAGTCATTATGATAAATTGTTCGAGTTTTTCAGTACTATGAATAGCCGTACATAGAATTTTTGAATTTAAAAAAAAAATGGTCTCAAAAATTTTCAAAATGCTCTAACTGCTTGAATTTTGATTCAAATTAGCTGGTTAACGAACTTGTTCTTTCTTTTTAGGCCCTTAAAAAGTGTGCTAAAGCACAATCCAATCTGATCATTTTTTCGAAAGTTATCGTGCCTACAGACTACAGACAGACTACAGACTACAGACTACAGACAGACAGACACCTTCGTAAAAATCGTTTTTTCTGACTCAGGGGGTCTCAAAACATGGAGATTTAATGAAAACCGACCAAGTCAAACTTTACATAAAACCAATACCTTCTCATTACAATGAGAATGTAAAAACATATTCGTAGGTGGTATTGAATGTCAGTTTCTCGACATTCGATCGACGGGCCGATCGAATCGAAAACCCCAATATGACCGTAGCACGGATCGAATGTCGGGTTTCAGCATTCGATCAGCGGGTCAAACGAATCGAATAAACCGTTCATAATAAGTCGATTCAAAAATGAAAGCACGTCGAATCGAAAATGCAATATTCGATCCGAAAAAATGCACACGTATATTTTAGTCGCTTCTTGTGAAAGTCGATAACTGCTTTCATTTTCTATTCGGAATATATCTTTAATGCAATGCATTTCAAATGCAATGCTTTCAGATGCGTTTAGATTGAAGTATACAAACGTTTTTGGTTTAAAATAAAAATGTTTTCAAATATTTTACGTACTTTTCACAATGTTGATTTATAACTTTTCAACTAGAATAATTGTAGGTACAAACATAGAAAGTAGACTAATTTCAAGTTATAGCGTTTTTATTATGAATTGAAACTGAGCTTTAAACAAATTTAAACTTTTTTAAAACACTTTTTTGTGCATAAGAACGATTTTTTTTGCCCTAATAACTGTTTCTGACCTTTTGACATTTATAAAATAATAATAAATTTACTCAGGGTAATTTTTATAATATCTTTTGAAGGGAATACAGCAGGGAGAATTAAGTGTGAAAAATGCAATAAAAGTACAGCGTAAACGGAAATTCTACCCGTTATTACCCGAAAATTACGCATTATCACGCATTGTTACACAATTATTACGCGAGAAGTGAATATCCCCTCGCGTTCACGTTAGGTGTTATTGGGTTTGTTGTATCCTATCGATAGTTTTCGTCAAAGTAGGGAATAAACTTACGGCCTCTGGAATATCACATCGAAAAACGTGACACTGGAAAATGGCAGACTCCAAAGTGTCACCATGAGACCACGTGAAAGCGAAACATGCAGCACACGGTCCAGTACATTCTCCTCTCGCGTAGAAAAGAATTCTATGCACCTCGAATTGAGCCATTGGCTGAGAGCCTGCATCGTAGAGACTAGAAAGAAAATTAAAGGTACAGCTTTCTAAAGAACAGAAATAAGCAATGTGTCCTACGTTTTAAACTTCAACCTCATCAATAACTAACTGATAAAGGCTGAAAGTTTTTTTTTTCTGATGTGTACTTTTCAAATTCATACGAAGGAAATTCCCGTAGAGGACTAACGTTATTATGACATGTAAGTCAGTATCCAGTTACATGATAATCATGTCAGGATCTCGTAATTTTTCAGATTACAAAATTGGTGGCAGTGACTGAAACCAGCCCTATCCGACTCCTTAAAGTAGTCCGGCTATTAGATCGGTCCGTTGAAAAATCATCAAAATTAGTTGCTTTTTTACGGAAAAATATGTCCTTTTTCACATAATGCCTTTCTTAGGGGCCCTTTCCAGGTTAAAATTTGAATTATCACTATTTAAAGTCGTGGGAAAAAACATGGGATCTTATGGAGAGGCCTTTCGCGAGCTCCAAAAGTGGTTAATTTTGGCTTTAAAACACGTTGAATATTGTAAGGAAAACTGTTTGGAAGACAGAAAATATAATGTGAAATTTGAATTACTGCTCATTTTTACGTGCTTCCAGCGTATTTGAGCTTAATTTTAGCAAAACCTACCGACGTAAAATATGACGAGTACGGTGTGGCGTTGCATAAAGTTGACAGCACAGCTTCTGCCGGGCAGTACGCGAAATTTCAAATAATGATTTTGTTGCTGATTTATTGCAGATTAAGTTTACTTTCTCGACATGTGGTTATGTCAATATCAGTGGGTTATGCTGCCAACTGCTGAGCGTGAAAAATGACCTTGAATCGAATCAAGTCAAATGAACATTTAAACTTACATTTTATTATTATTTTAAGGATATTTTATTTATATTTTTTAGCATACAAATTTAATACCTAATTTATTAATTGATATGCTGGCCAAATTTTGGATTTAATTCCATATTTCACACAAAATTATTCGACATAGCTTTAACTAGCTTTCCAGTAGCCGAAATACTTTAAAGCGAAATTCGTACTTATGCGCCTCCTTGTGGCGCTACAGCGCATTCTATAAAGAACATGTTTATTGGAAATAATGTTTTAAATTTTAAAAAAAGATCACATTCTTTTTGCGAAAAAGGATAGAACAACTCTTTATACAATATTTTTTCGAGCATTGAAAATGTTTGTAAAAATTGAGAATATGATTTGAATGTATTAAAAATACCTAATTGATATAAGATTGCACTCCACTAATGCAAAATCGGAAATTTTTTCTATTAAGTGTTTTATTTAGCTTTTTAGTTCAAGTCTCCATGTAAACTAATGATAAAAACATGTATAATGCGCTGCAGCATTCGTACCCGAGTAGCTCCCTCGTGATATACACATATTTATGGCCGCTCTGATGGTTAAACTCGAGGAGTCGGATAGAGCTGACTGAAGTCCAGTGTACCAACTTCATGGACTAATGTTCACGATAACCTCAAAATAAGAAAATAAATCTTAAGCAATCGGCCTGAAGAACATTACGATTTGGATAAACTCACTTTCAAGACACGATATACATTTCTTTGACCATCTCGCTAAACATATTGAATTTAATACAATTCTTTTCGGCGGTTTACAGTTATCATAGAGATATGCAGAAATGTCAGAAATTGAAGCTGCCATGTCACGGTGACACCTGGGCACTGACTCCATTGAAAACCAAGAAATTTTAAAAAGTTTGAAATTATATCTGCATATTTTCGAATTTTATCATTATGTACAGGATGACCCCTAAACAGTGAAGTCAAAGTAAAAACCTCTGGTCATCTTTCGGTTTGCCACAATTTTTCCACGTCCAACCATTTATGTGAAACTTCTAAGCTGAGAACTCTTTTTGTTTAATATATTTTAAACTAAGAGGCAAATTAATAATTAAAGTATTCAAAATGGAACTCTTTTGAATTACAAGCATTTAAAATTCACAAACTTTAAGTATAAATGTTCAAAAATTCAAAATTGAGCAGTTGGGCGCAATAACGGCACCCTCGAATTTTTCTAAATCACGTATTTTTCATTTGTTTTGTACATAACTTCATAATGAAAAGAAGATACAAAAATTTCAAGATAGATAAGATAATAACATCCCCCCTTGCGATTACCCACGGTCTAAATTGAGAGACATTAAGACCAACCGCAGAAAGCAGGCACCTTCTGAAAGATGATCGCAATTTCAGTACAAGGAGGAACATCAACATGCAAGTTCCACTTAAGCCCAAAGATCTGTCTGAAATGGATGCCTCCCTTCGTGGAGATATCTCGCAAGAGTCCGACCTCTGGACCATCAATTGCTTAGTTTATGGTGCTGCGAGAGTTTTGGCTGATTCAAATCGAAGGCTAAAACCGACGATGGATCAAAAGACCAGAAGACGCTTGCATCAACTGAACAAGAAATTGGATGGGCAAGACAGAATGCGTCCCGTGTTCAATGTGTGATTGACTACATAACATCTGGTAGACCGTTCACGGAAAGGGTTCGAAAGTTCGCCCAAGAACTGAGGATCTTGAATCACACAGTAAACAAGTCAAAGCTGCTGACAATCAAGCAGCATATTGTTGACAAAATACGGCTGTTATCTGACGCAAGGAGGAGAATACAGAAGAGGGAGAGATAGATCAGGGAGAATCAACAGTTTCTTGCTGACCGATCACGCCTCTTCAGCGATCTCCCTGTTCTTGTAAAAAATCCACCCAAGCCCAAGGTTAGAGACTTTTTGGAGAGAGGTGTACAAGATCCCGAAACCACTAGAGTTGAAAAAAGATACTGACAATATCATCCGCTTCAAGGAGTTTTGCGACAACCTCATGAAATCTGAGGAGGAATGTCCATCAGTCACTGCCGAAGAGGTGAAAAAAGCACTTAGAGGCACGAAGAACTTTTCCGCTGCTGGACCAGATTGTATCAAGAACATTTGGTGGAAGAAGTTTACTTTTATACAACAACATTTGACCCGCATATTCACCGCATATTCACCTCATATTTAAAGTCGGAGACGTCCAGTCCGCAGTGGCTGTTGTTAGGACGCACTATGCTCCTACCGAAAAAAGGCAACTTGTCCCGATCAGAAAATTACAGGCCAATAACTTGTTTGAACACACTGTATAAGATCTTTACAGCTGTCCTAAACAACAGGATCGTTCGACGAATTGAGCCTGTATGGCGAGAGATGTACGAACAACGTGGCTCGAAAAAAGGTGTAGCAGGCTGTCGAGAAAACCTGTTAATTGACAGGTGTGTCTGTAAAGACGCTGCAGCCCATCAGCGCGTGCTGTCAATGGCCTAGATTTAATACCGGAAAGCTTTTGATTCAACCCCTCATAGACTTAGCATCTGTCTGTTGGACAGCTTAAAGGTACATCCACACATTGTGAGATGCATAGATAGATTAATGCCTCTTTGGAAAACTAGTTTTTCTATCTCATCTAGGAATTATCGTGTGACAACGATCAACGGCACCTTCTAGAGGGGCGTCTTTCAAGGTACCATGAGCCCTTTGCTTTTTTTGCATCACACTTCTGCCTCTACCTCTCACACTACGAAATTCTCCTGGATACCTCTGTGGCTACACTAATCAGCGCGAGCATAAAGTTACTCATGTATTTTATATGGATGATCTGAAGATCTATGCCTCTGGTAAAAGAAAACTTCATACTGCTATAAATATCGTCAAGAACTACACAGAAGAGATTGGGATGGACTTTGGTTTGGACAAGTGTGCCGAAATTTATCTGAAGAAAGGAAAGATTACTGGCGTTCCCAAGGACCCTGAGCTTGTGGATATAAGTGTTATTAGACATCTTAATACTGGAGAGACCTATACATACCTGGGCGTGCCTCGAAGCCGCATTCAGGACGTAACATCATTGAAGAAGTCTCTCCGAAGCAGATACAAGCATCTTCTTCGGCAGATTTGGTCTTCCAATCTGTCGGCGTTGAACAAGGTATCTGCGACTAACATACTTGCCGTCCCGGTTCTACTCTACTCATTTGGGGTGGTTCAATGGACGAAGAACGAGCTCAAGGCCCTTGATGTTACCACACGTAAGGTCATGCATGTGCAAAAAAGCTTGCATATTAATTCGTCAGTTCCGCGATTATACATTTCACGCCGTCACGGCGGACGCGGACTTTTGAATTTCCAGTGTCTTCATAACCGAATTGTTCTAAGTATAGCTTACAACGTTGCGAATGGCAGAGATCCTTTCCTAAAGAATTGCTTTTAAGTGGACGGATCGACTCACGAGTCGACCTGCTGAAGCGCTATGATACCAGTATGGCCCCTGAACGAAAAGGTTACATTGCGCGACTGCATACTCTGTGGGGCGATAAACACCCAAAGCTCTCGCATTTTTCGCATAAACGTCTGCAAAACCGTGCCGAGTAACTGCGGAAAAGGGAAAAGGGGTCATATAAGCGGAGCACCTACTCAACCGCAGTCAGAACACACCAACAACAGAGAAAGAGAGGAGACCAACCACGGGAAGGCATCCAATAGAGAAAGAGCAATGTTTCAGGACCCGGAGAAACATCAAAATTCATGTTTCTTTCATGCCCAAAGATCTCGCTGAACTGGATTACGAGCTTCGTGGAGATTTTTCCGGACCCTACCTCTGGACAAATATGTCAGATGTAAACCGTAAAACAAAACCAACGGTTAATCATAAGACCAAAAGACCAATGCATTAACTAAGTCCAAAGATAGACTAGGCAAGGCAGTACGCGTTCCGCATTCAGTGTGTGATTCATTACATAACATCTGCCAGGACTTTCACTGCCAAGGTTCGACAGTACGCGCGCGAACTGCGGATCCGTCATCACACACTCAACAAGTCAAAACTACTGACCATCAGGCAGCATATTGTTGACAGAATACGGGTGCTATCTAATGCTTGGAGAAGTCTAGAGCGGAGAGAGAGGTGGGTCAGAGAAAATCAACAGTTTTTGTCTGATCCATCCCGACTCTTCCAAGACCCTCAAATTACTGTCCATTCGCCCACACCACAGGAGGTCGAGGAGTTTTGGAGAGGTCTGAGAAGAAGTCCAGCACCCACTGAAAGAAAACTCAAAGAACATAAATTCCTTCAAGGAGCTTTGCAGTGCCCTCATAGCACCTGAGGATGAATGCCCACCTATCACTGCCGAAGAGGTGAAAAAAGTATTAAAAGGCATGAGGAGCTTTTCCGCTCCGGGACCAGATGGTATCAATACCTTCTTGTGGAAGAAGTTTTCTTCAACCCACCAGCATCTGGCTCGCATTTTCACCTCATATTTAAAGTTGGAAGAGCCTATTCCGGTGTGGTTGGTGGAAAGGCGCGAGGTGCTCCTGCCGAAAATGGGCAACTTAGCTGACTCTAAGAATTACAGGCCAATAACTTGTCTGAACACATTGTATAAGATGTGTTTCAGGGTCACGCCATGAGCCCTCTCCTCTTTTGCCTTACACTATTGCCAATATCTCTCGCACTTCACCATTCCGGAGGGGTACCTCTGCGGCACTCCTGGAAATCGAAAGCATAAGGTCACTCATGTATTTTACATGAATGATCTTAAGATCTATGCTAAAAATAAAGAGAAACTACATCTAGCTCTAGACATTGTCAAAGAGTACACTTAAGAGATTGGAATGGAGTTCGGGTTAGAAAAATGCGCCAAGGTCTATTTGAAGAAAGGAAAACTTAAATGCATCCCCGAAGACCCTGAGCTCGTCGACAGAAGCCCTATACGACACCTTGGCGCTGGAGAGACCTATACATACCTGGGGGTGCCACAGAGCCGAATTCAGGACGTGACATCTATAAAGTATACTCTCCGATGCAGATACAAACGTCTCATCCGACGGATTCGGTCTTCCGAACTATCGGGGAGGAACAAAATATCTGCGACGAACATGCTTGCCGTCCCGGTAGTACTCTAGTCATTTGGAATGGTTCCATGGACGAAGGTCAAGCTCAGATCCCTCGATATCGGGTCCCGAAAGGTTATGCACATGAACAAAAGCATGCACCTTAAGTCTCCTGTTCCGCGACTTTACATCTCACGCCGTCAAGGTGGTCGCGGAATACTGAATCTTGAATGTCTCAACAACAGGATTATTCTGGGTACAGCACATATAGTCGCAAATGGACAAGACTCTCTTCTTAAAATGGTCAGAAAACACGAAGAAGTGGGCAAAGGGGCATTTCTGTACAAAGCAGCGGAGTAGGCTGCTGAAACACTCGGCCTTGAATTCAATATCAGGGGTGAGCAAAATGCATCAAACCATATCCATCTCGAGTACTCACTCCTGAAGGCCCAAATTAAGAAAGCGCAGGAGAAAAACTTCCGCGAACAGATCCGCGACAAGAGAATGCACGGCATCTTCCACAGATATATGGAGGATCAGTCAATGTCGTATGAGCTAAAGTTTGCTTTCCTTAAATCATCCGGATTAAAGTCGGGCACGGAGGGTTTCATTTTGGCATGTCATGACAGGGTCATTTCCCCTCTTACATACCGTCACAATATTACAAGCTAAGGCATTCCCGATGATAGCTGCAGAGAGTGTCATGCGCACTCGAGGCCTGACATGGTTCTTCTTGACTTCGAGAAACGAACCATGTTCGTTATCGAATTTTCGGCACCAGCGGACAAAAACGTCACAGCGAAGGAGAAAGAAAAGAAAGAAAGGTATAAAGACCTTATAAGGGAGTTGCGACGGTTATACACGGAATATTCTGTTAAGCTAATCGTCCTGATCATTGGCGCTCTTGGAGGTGCCAAGGTTTCACTTTTTAATAGCCTGAAAAGCATCCCTGCGTGTCAACAAAATGCTGAGACACTTGCGGGGAAAATGCAGAAGGCGGTCGTCCTTGGGTCGCTCCGTGTTCTCAGGGTAAACGAGACGTTTACCGGATCATCCTGATGAGTTCGTCGTAGTAACCACCTATCTCACGGTCGTGTGGCGTGGTTTCAGCTGAAATTTCACCGCGATTTCGCTGGGAGCGGGTGCAATTTTTCAGATTAGCACCCGCTCCCAGCGGAATCCTGCGGTTGTGCTTATGAGAAACTTTTAACTATGTGTATATATATATATATTCGTGATCTATCACTGGTACGTAACCTTAAAGCCGTACCCGCGTGCCAAAAATATGCCGAGGCACTTGTGAGATGGATGCAGAAAGCTGTCATTCTAGGGTCGCTTCGTGTCCTCAAGACACACGAGGGTTTCACCAGCCTGTCGTTGTGATTTCGTCGTGCCCTGTGACCACCCACCTCACGGTTGTAAGACGCGGCCATAGGTGTGCTTAACCGCGGTTCTATTGGGGGATATTGACATTTTTTAGATGGCAGTTGCTCTTAGTGGGACCCTGCGGTGGTTGTTTAACTCTTTTTTTTTTAATCATTTATAACTTCACCTCAGAACGAACCACTTTCAAATCTCGCGCCATACGAAATTACCAATCGCAGCCCAAACAGATGACTCCCACATCAATCGTATGTTTTCATCTACAACAATAGAATCCGTGAAACCTTCAATGATCTGCAATCACGTCACAAACTGCTATAATTGTAAATCTTCCTACACTCAAAATCATGGATAAAACAACCACTTCAAGGAACATTCTCGCACTATTTTGGTAAAGGGCTACCTAACGCTCATTTTTATGGGGGCTCTACAGTCTCATAACATGGGGGTTTGAAATAAAATATCATATATTTATCGTAGGGTTACACACGTCTTCACGTGGAATTCAATGTTCGCAAGGATGACTTGAAAAACCATTGTTTTACTACTCGTCCTGCGAACATTCAGCTCCCCGTGTAAAGACGTGCCTAACCCTACTCGTGATGTGAAAACTATTATTTTCAAATTCAAATTGTTCAAACCATTTTTATTTAAAGAATCTGTTTAAATATGCGACATATGGCAAATCTAATAGCTCCATTCGATTCGGCGGAAAAAATAACATAAAAAACATGTATTGGGCAATTTTTTGCTCCATACAATTTGATATATAATAGAATGAATATAAATTCTATGCCATCAACTGAGTCACCAATTGTTTAAACAAAAATGGTGAAGTGAATAGACTTTATAACATTTTTCTAGCAGAATCGAATGAAGCTGATAGTTTATCTGTAATTCAAATTATTAAACAAGTTTGTTAAACAAAAATTGTTTAAATGTGATGAAAAATTCAATTATATTTTATACTAACGTTAAAAAAAAATTTTTCTTTGTTTTCAATGAATATTCAAATTTTAAAATGTTTAACAAAGAAGAATCGTATTGTGCCCCTCCCCCCCCCCCCCACCCACCCTAACCCTGCATGCACCCTTTCTATATTTCTGGATGGGTAGAAAGGGGCTATTGGAAAGAGCTGTGTTTCCACTGACCCATACCTTTTTCCAGTTTAAGGGCGCTGCTAAGCATGGAGAAATACTAGTTGTAAGAAGAAGGCCAAACGGATCACTGTTTTGTCTACTTTTCACTTTCGGCTACCTTTCTTCTAATATCACCCCTCTTAAAAAACACGCTACCTCCTTGCATGCCCCCTTTATTAGAAAAAAACGTTTCTTAAAGGATTCATTCAAATCTCTCAATAATTGACATAGATATCAAATAAAGGTAGAAAAATCGATTTTCGGTGTAAAACTTTCGTGGTTGTTCTTCGCAGGTGCGAATCTTTATATGCCTATGTTACTCTGGCTATCATAAACTGATTTTTTTTTAATTCATGCCGATATGTCAATTCCGTAGTATATAGATAGATTGATCACAGTAAATAGATCGATTGTGTCATTTTCACCGTATAAAATGGAAAAATTTGACATTTGAATCTTCAAATTGCATATAATTATTCATTCGTCAACATTGGTGATCATTTCAAGAGCACTTAGCTTTCTTATTATAAAATTTTCTCTCGGAGTTAAGACGGTTACAGCCCGACATGTATAATTCGACATATTGGTTAGCCTCAGTGTGGTTTTATTAACGGACTATCCACGGACTGGGTTGCAGCCAAGTGCATGATGGGAGGACCTACACTGCCCTACAATGGAGAAACATAATTGTCAGAAGCAAAGAAAAAGAGCAACAACGTAAAAACATACGTAAACGACAATGCTTCCAAAAAGGAATTTTGTGTATCAGTGCAATCGCGAGAGAAAGCTGCGTCTAATTTTCAATTATTTTTGATAAAACTCAATGTTTTAAATCATGAAAAATTACCGAATACAATAGAAAAATATACGTCAAGTACTTTGAGTTGCCTAAAATGTATAAGAGAAGTAAAATACGTCACGAAATACAATGTCGAGCGGGCTTCTTGTTACCGAACAAAAACTACACATATGCTTTAATTATATCGAGTCAAACAAAGATGTTCAAGCGAAAAAAATCGATAAACGACTTCGGATAAATTCAGCAAGCAGTGACGCTCGTATGGAATAGTTCGGAATTACCGCAAAACTGCATCACCGGTCGTCACCTTCCCCAACCATGCCTCGAATGTGGTTTACGGATTTCTTCTTTTGTGTCATGGGCGGATACTCGATAACGTTACAACGAGATACTCCTCAGGCGACTTTACGTCCTGAACAACCAGATCCTCGGTAAAAGAACATAGAAAAACTATTACAGATATACTGGTTCATTTAAGTTCCATAATAATGAGTTTACACCTTTTGTACTATACAGGGTGTCCCAAAGTTCGCGCATACGGACCACATAGCTCGAATACTGGTGAAAAACTGAAATCATATTTTAGAGCTCAAAAATGTTGAATACTCATTATTTTTTGAGATAAAGAAGGTCAAATTGGGCCAATCACGTTGCGTCTTTCAAAGTTAGGCAGCAGTGGTTTAATTTAAAAAAATCCTCAACAGCAACTCAATTCACGCTAAACAGTGTTCTCGTTCACAACAGTGACCTTTGAAAACAAGTTTGATGGCTTATTATTTTTCAAATCATTTCAAGTTTCGTCGTTGCGAATTTGTTTTCAAAGGTCACTGTTGTGAACGAGTAACCTGTTCAGCGTGAATTGGGTTGCTGTCGATGATTTTTTTTAAATTGAAGCACCACTGCCTAACTTTGGAACACGCAACGTGATTGGCCAACTTTGACCTTTTTTATGTCAAAAAATAATGAGTATTCAACATTTTCAAGCTCTGAAATATGATTTTAGTTTTTCACCAGTATTCGAGCTATGTGGTCCGTATGCGCAAACTTTGGGACACCCTGTATATTTACTAAGGTGGGCTTCCAATCACTGTATGAACTATTATCACGTCCAGTGATAACCCCCGGCTGCATTCGGCTTTATTACGAGAGGCAATCAAATATAAATGAGAATTTTGCTGCCATGCCCACGAAAATTTAAATTACGCACCAATACTTCTAGGTGATGTTAGAATGGGAAACTAGCTTTATGCCTTTATGGCATTGTTCAGTTAGTACGGTAGTACCAAACAAGATGAGTGAGAAAGAGGTTCACCCGTCCATTGCACAACGCATAACTATCAGATTTCTGGCAGCCGAAGGGGTTCGGTGCCCCCGGACGAGTTTAACGGATGCTAACGTTGGCGCTGTTGAAGAGATTTTAAAGTCTGACCGTCGCATAAAAATAAATAAAATTGTTGCTCAACTAAATCTCAGTTACGGAAGTGTCCAAAAAATAATCAGGGACACGCTAGGATTCCATAAAGTGTCTTTTTTTAATACAGTCGGTTACCGACTGTCGTATTGAGTGTAGACAGTCATCCTCTACATCACACCTCCCCCTATACATTAAATACACGCAGCGAAAACACAACCTAGGCAGGCATATATCACGAAGGTCACCTATCAGAGTGCTACACAGTGGGGCAGAATCATCAAAACACGGCTATTAACACCTATTAAGTTTACCATATAAACTTGAAATTCTTCAAATTACGTACACTCTAATGTAACCAATGAATTATGTAGTAGAATATTTTTCATGAACGATAATTTTCAACACGTTTTTTAGTTAAGGGGCTGTTCAAGTATTACGTAACGCACTTTTCTTTGTATCGTTATAACCCTTTTGGTTTTAAGGCAATTTTATTCTCGTCTTTATTTAAACAAAGAAAAAACGCGTTACTTAATATGTAAACGATCCCTCAAGAAAGACTTTCCTATAATAGTTACGTATTCGCTAATTTTCTATCTCCAGCTTTAGAAGCTTCAAACTCAATATAACAAAGACAATGATTATATCTTGCAAAATTAGTTTTGCAGTTTCAAACAATTACAAAACAGAATCAGGTTGGATAAATCTATTCGTGACACTAACCTTTATTATAATAAGTATTAAAAATATGCCTCTCTTTTTTTCCAGAATCAGCTAAACCAAAAACCTCTGATAATCGATTTTAATGCAAATGCCAATTTTTTTTAGTGAATATGTCCACGAAATTGCATCCACCATTTTGAATTCTGTATTTTAATACGAAATGCGTAATCAGCGACCTCAAAACATATAATAACTACCCTTTCGTTACATGTTAAGTAGTTTAGGAATTTGACCTTTGGAGTATTGAACCCCACCGTGTGCTAGTAGCGCTTAAACGGGACAATTTTTAAATTAGGAATTTTTTTAATTTAAATGTAAAACCCTTTAGACGCAAGGGGATCACCCAAGCATCAGGGGCTCTTGTGGTCTCAGCCCAGGAAATAATAAGATAATAAGATTATAAAAATAATACATGTAGATGGTAAAAAATTGACATACTTCAGACCAACGTTTCGAAAACATGAGTCGTTTTCCTCTTCAGGACGTAAATTAAATTTCAAAGTTCGTCAATTATTATAAAATCCTCTTCCTTACCTTAACACTTGTGGAGCTTCATTTTTTCCATGAAATTTAGTTTAATTCTTTTTAAAAAACTAAACTTGTTTAAAAAACTTCTAAATTTATACTTTTTTTTAAAATTTTAATAATTTATTTGACTTAGTTGAAGAGTCAGAGACTCCCCAACTTTTCTGCTCCATTTTTTTGGGGGAGTCTCTGACTCTTCAACTAAGTCAAATAAATTATTAAAATTTAAAAAAAAAGTATAAATTTAAAAGTTTTTTAAACAAGTTTAGTTTTTTAAAAAGAATTAAACAAAAATTCATGGAAAAAATGAAGCTCCACAAGTGTTAAGATAAGGAAGAGGATTTTATAATAATTGACGAACTTTGAAATTTAATTTACGTCCTGAAGAGGAAAACGACTCATGTTTTCGAAACGTTGGCAGAAATAAAGGATTTTTAACATCTAAATCTACTTTTGGTCTGAAGTATGTCAATTTTTTACCATCTACATGTATTATTTTTATAAACTTATATTACTCAGACAAACAACATCGCTTTAACACCATTACTAATCGAACTAAGATAATAAGAATAAAAACCCTTTAACTTATTGAAATCCTTCAAATTTCAATTATCTTAACGTGAATCCTTTCAAATGAATAATTCATTCTCCAATTGTGTCTTATACTTTTTAAACTTAAACATTTTAATTTCATTTTCAGTTAGCAACTGTTAAATTGGAGATTGTCTAATTTAACAGGTAAATCAATCAAAAGTTGCATATGATATTAAGTGGATTTTAAAGTGATGTTATATAGTACCGTCTTTTACATTAAAACTAAACTTACACGACACATCCTTGCGAACTGCTAGGTACCGAAACTGAAACCTTGACTCCTACATTCAGAGACTGATCTGCATTCAAAATATTCATATTTCTCTGAATTTCACATTCAGATTTCGGAGCATTAATTGTAGCCGAACCAAGATAAGTAACTCCATTGAAAATCGTGCATTCTTGTTGAACATCGGACAACGTACTAAGTTCTAAAACATAATTTAGATTTATTAATTCAAATTTACATAGAAATACTTAAATATAAAAAAGTAGACTGGATCATGTTTTTACCACAAACATCTTCGCTATAATCTTCAGGCTTCATAACGTCTTGTTTTTCGGGTGTGACTGCGGAAGAGGCGACGTCATAAAATTTACTTTGTCCAACTGTTTTTGCTTTGCGAGTGATTTGGGAATTGCTACTAAATACTGTCGGCTCACCACCTCCATTGCCTTCCATTTTGGAGTCTTCAGTCAATACCTGGAATTTGAAAGTATTAATGTTGAAATCTTTGGTCGAAAATGGGATTTTTAGATTTAACTAAAAACTTTTCTGGCAAATTACTTGAACGAATGCATACAGTGAAACTCTACAATCTACAAAAGTTTACAAACAAAGGTGTATCAACAAGGAAAGTGTGTTTCTGCAAATCGATTTCAGAATATGAGCAATGAGCATGTATGATTTTTTTTTTGCTAACAAATACAAATCTAGGCACATATTCTGTGACCTTGTTTTTGCTATTAAAAAAAAAACATTTCGTTATCCTCAGAACTTTCAACTTTATTTCAAGTTCATACTGAAACGGCTTAGTATATAATTTTCTCAATGTCTATAGAATGAATTTATAATCGACAGTACCCAATGTTTTATGCCTGTGAGTAAGGAAAAAGGTTGAGATATAGAAATATGTATAAGGTTAAAGAAACTTTCCAAATTATTTTACATTGTTACCAATATGAAATAAATTTGGGTATTTTGAATTTGAAAACGCTTGTTTTACTAAACAAAGATTTCATACCAGCAGGAGGATAACACTAAACTATTGAATCGAAAACGAGACGCTTCTTTACCCTTTAAGACCCACTGAGAACTTGTTCCCAAAAACTCGTTCAAAAATCCATAACTTCGCAACAAATTAATATACTTTCGATTTCTTTGAAGCATAGGCCAGAGAATTTTTTCTTTTATTTTTAAAAAAATTTAGAAGGCTATAAATATTGTTGCATTTATTTACTATGACGTTAAAACTTATCTGTACTAACAATAATTACAGTAAATAGAATGATGACACACGTCCTGAATCCGAATTGCAGTTAACCATCATAGAATTGTGATTACCTCGCGAAGGTTGTTTTGCAGATCCTCTAAATTGCCGTTATTGGCAATCTTGAGCATTGGTGGTTCAAGTAGCGATTGTTGCTTAGTGATACCTTTGTCACTTACAAATTCATACTCATCGCTAGTCGCCACAGATTCCATTGACTTAACACTCATACTATCCTCCATAACGAAGTCTAAAATTGATAATAAAACAATCGTAGACCACTTATAAACGTCAAGTCCATCACAGAAATGAATAAAATCAATAAAATAACAAAAGAAGGAATTTAATCAAACAAGGAAACTAAGAAGACTAGAGCATTTGTAAGTAAATAAGGAAACAGTAGGATCTTGCTTGCAATAGAAGCCAGTGATAAAACCAACTGGCTTGAGAAACAAAAGACGGAAATGAATTGATAACTACGAGCGATAAATTGACGAATATTTCTGCTTTTTATCATTAATGATAAATGTTGTTTACAAACATTGGACTTACGTAAATACACAAATCAGGAACACAATCAGAACTGGCATTGCTCTAACTATTTGCATGCAATCAGTATGTCCTTTGGAATACGTATATTAAAACAGTAATTCACGAATCTCCATCCGGGTAGCATAACTCTGAAGAAGGAGCAATGACAGACGAACTTGACGGATTGGAATGTCATCTCGTGCTTTAATGTTTAAATGACGTGCATGCCAGCACGCCCATATTCATCGGCGACTAAATAACCACCACGAACACCACCCACTAAACAATAGTTGACTCTGAAATGAAGAACAGAGGGAGAACTTACCAAAGAAATTTCGAGTTGAGTTGCTCAGATCATTTGAAAAGTTTTGTAGACGGCGAAATGCCGCGTGGAAGGTTCATATGCTGATCTCCAGGATACCCCCTGCGAATGTGAGATTTGAATTTGCAACATTTGAGAAGCTTCTCCTCAGGGGGCCGTGCGCTCTGTGCACCCCGCGAGCTTCTATGAGCTTCTACAAGAATATGTTTCACACTATGATTGGCAGAGACAGAAAAAAGAAACTGACAGCCGTTAGTCGGCACTCGGCCTTTCGACTCATCTGTCGGACTCGTTGCCGTCAGTCGCCGTCAGATTACGTCAAGTCTGATCACTCTCGTCTGCTCTAGTCGGTTCATATGACTGTCATAGACGACAGAGCACAAAGTCTCATCTTTGGTTTTAACGCATGATCCAATAAACTATGGTCCCGCCACGCGCAAGTAAAAAAAGTCAACCAATCAGACGGCTCTCTAGTTAGGCCCGACTTCCCTTTCATCTTGGATTGGGTTCGAGCGGCAGATTTGAACCGACTGGGGAATACGAATGAGATCGTAAGAAGTTCAAATAAAAAATTGCACCATACAAAATAATTTGCCATGTATAGCATCAAAAAAATTGAAATAATTCATGATTATTGAGGGAATAAGAGTTACGTATGCAATATTTATTAAAGAAGTTCTAAAGTTTTAATGCATGTTCGAAAGTATATTGGAGTACAAAAATGGATCATTTACGAAATAATATATAGTCTTTATAGTATGGTATACTTTAATACATTAAATTATTAAATACATTATCAAATGAATTTGATAAATTAATATAATTACAAAATAGCATGAGATTACATATGATTACATAAAATCATACATGATTCTAGGCTTACTCGGGATTACACGAGATTTAAAAACATTACAAGAGATGACACAACATTTAACGGGATTAAAATTGAAAAACGAAACTGAAAAAAGAGATTTCAAAATCACTGATAATACATATAAGGAATTGGGTATAGTAAAGGTACTTACAAAAAATTAAATATTTAATTTTGGAATTAATATTAAATAATAGTAATATATAATTGGGTGTGGTGAGCCCACACTAGTAGTACTAGTAATAAATAATCCACCTAGAAACACTACCCGAATCGGGTAGTGTCACGCCTACCCTTAAAGGGAAATGGCTTAATGGTATAAAATATATAATTTAATATACAGGGTGTCCCAGACTCAATTGTTCGGACTTATATAGCCATATAAAAATGAAAAAAAATACATGGAATGTTCCTTTTCCAAAAATCAGTTGAAGTTTTAGTTTTTTACAACACTATCATGAAAATGGCGTGTTTTCGTACTTATGATCTGTGTGTAATGTGGCGCATTTCGAACGATGCGAATAAAGAACGTACGAAATGAGGAATGCTTACGAAAAGGCCTCTTTTCGTAAGCATTCCACATTTTCACAATAAGTGAAAGGAAGATAGTTAAATAAAGACGGAAATAGGTCGATGTTTTCAGCGACAACTGTAGCGCGCTCGTCTCGCGACTTACCGTGCAGAAATAGGAGGCGTACGCTGAAAGATTTCACTTTCGTCCGAATCTGACATTTTTTCTATTTTTGATAATATCACATTGATTTAACTACTGAAGAAAACCGAACAAATGCGCGACAGCATTCAGAAATAAGGTTATCAAAGCCGGTAGCCTCTCCGCCGCTAGGTGCGCTATAGTTGCTCAAGTCAAAGTTGCGGGAAAATTTAAATTAGTTCAAAATGTTATACTCTTCAAAGTGTTCTCTTTAAAATAAAGTTGCTAAAATAAACAGGTATACATTTTTCATCATTCTAAATTTCTTCTTTTTATTTGAAAAAATTTGGTAGTTAAACTTATTTAATTTAATCTTATGGTAATCTTATAATAATTTTAA